>CM072512.1:78779468-78839468 GCA_036898135.1 Oncomelania hupensis | reverse complement strand
AGCAGGCTCAGAAGACCCTTGACGTGTTCCGAAGACGCCATTGCCTCCATGGTAGACGATAAATCAAGTAAAGCGTAAAAGAAGGGAAAAGTGTGTCCAGGACCCTTGGCGTCACCTTGGTAATGGGTCGCGGAAATGTGGACTAATCACGAGACGCGCCTTAATGGTTATGAGATCCGTAGAGCCAATCAAAATCACTGTTACTATGGACATTTGGTTTGGCTCAGTGGCCACAGTGCTGAAACTTCCTACATAAATTTAGTAGCTGTAAAGCATTCAATCAAAAGGACTTTGATTTGTTTAGGTTTGTTTTCAATGTGGAGTCAAATAAACCCGTACCTGAAGTATTAGCCCAAAACCTGTTCCTCGTGTTTTATTTGGAAATAAGCGATCGTATCGTATCGTAAGATTAAAAGAATCTATTATTGCAGTACAGTCTATAAATCTATTGATGCCAATGTTTCAGAAGGATGGCGTAGCACGATTGCCAGACTGGCAGCCCCAAGAAGTGCCTTCGGCTGGAAACGTCTGCCGCCTCTACCCGAATACCCGCTAGTGCTAGGTGACTCCAGGGCCCTGGAAGCGGGTGGGCAGCGAGCGGTAAAGACATGGGGCCATGGCGATAGGATGGCTCGCTGGTCACCGTACAATGTCGAAGAAGACTTCAGCATGATCGTCTCGCAGGCCAGCATCGTCGTCGATGTGAGTTATTTGACTGAGTCTGTGTGTCATTATAAAGAAGGTCTATCTGTCTGTCCGTCTGTCTGCCTGTCTCTCTCTGTCTGTCCGCCTGACTGTCTGTCTGTCCGTCTGTCTGTCTCACTGACTTACTGAGTGACTTTCCTTCTGTCTTTCTTTTCATTTTTTCTTGTACGTCAGAACACATTTGAATTCTGTTGCAATGAATATTGCTGTGTTTGCCTTTGTCGATGATGTTACTGTTGGTTTTGTTTGCGTGCGAGGAAATGTTCATCCAATAATTAAGGATTATCAACGTGTGTGGGAATTGTACTGCAAAGTTACTGTTTCTTCTTCTTCTTCTTCTTCTTCTTCTTCTTCTTCTTCTTCTTCTTCTTCTTCTTCTTCTTCTTCTTCTTCTTCTTCTTCTTCTTCTTCTTCTTCTTCTGTCTATGTGGCTACCTGTCTTTTTTGTCTCTCTGCCGGTCTCTGTGTCTGTCTGTCCATCCGTGTGTCGGCCTCCCTCCCTCTCTCCCTACCACCTCCCCTTTTCTTTCTCTCTCTATCTCTGTCTCTCTCTCTTTCTCCACGTGTGTTCTGTACCATGGTTATTCATACTTTTAATATTGAAGTTAGATGTAAAAACCAAACTTGTGATTCCCCTGCGCTTTGCTAAACGATGGAGTCTGAACAGCCCTATAACCCCCATCAGCAATTCATCATCTTATATCTATCTACACAATTTTATTCTCTCTATAGTTTGCAGTGGACAAGCCGTTACAAGTTATTACTTCGCGTGTTTCCCGAACGGCCAACTTTTAATAGGATTTGTATGCGAGCGCGCATTTTTCCCCTTTAATACAGTGTTTCTATAGCAACCATTGTCTGTAAGCTTTGAAAGGCTATTGTATGGTCTGCCACTTGTAGCATAATTGTTAAAAGCCAGAAGGCTGGATCAAGCCACTGGGAAATATCATATTCAAATGTCGTATTCTGGCCTGCTGCGAAATCGTTTTTTTTTATCTGCAGGATAGAGCAATAATAATTATGAAGGATAACAGAATAATACTTTCGTAATAATGGTGATTCGAAATAAACGTCTGGATCTGTTTTCCTGTGGCTACATTCAAACTTTTTATGAGGCAAGTATGATAGTTCATTGTTTGGAGAATCCGCTTCTAACTTTTTTTGTACAGTATTGCAATTGTACTGTTGTGAATTTGTTTTCCATCGATGCTGTAATCCTAATCATTTAAATTTATGGAATTTTTCAGTTTTCTCTCCCATTGTTAGATTAATGTTGAAATCTGAAAAAAAAACTATTTCCAAAGAATGGACCACTCTGTGAATGTGTGTGTGTGTGTGTGTGTGCGTGTGTGTGCGCGCGCATGTGTGTGTGTGTGTGTGAGTGTGTGTGTGTGTGTGTGTGTGTAGCTGAATCGTTCCGCACGCGCTTTCGTTGTTTTCTATTTCACAGTTGCTGCTATTGTTTTAATTTTATTTGATTTGATTTCTTGTTTATAGGGTCCAGTGAACCTTTAGCGGTCATAGCTGGACCACTGCTATTGTTTTAAACAAGTGTTTCTCCATTGGAAGACTAAGAAATGATACAAACAATTGCTGTATTTTATTATGTTTCGTGTTCAATATTTTATTGCTATACCTAAAAATGAAAAACGACACTTGCAATATGCTTTTTTGCACCACTACCACCACCATCTCCCGCATACTCGGCCACATTTTGTACATTATAATAGCTTTGGTAAAAGGTTCTTAATTCCTAAACTTTCTTATTGCGGGTTGTAATTCGTAGTTTGAATACTATGCTTTGTTTTAGCAATATGTCGCCCGTCCCCCCCCCCCCCAATCTCCCCCTTTTTTCATCTCTTTTTATTTCTCCGTGTTCCCCTCCTCCTCCTCCTCCTCCTCCTCATCCTCATCATCATCATCATCATCATCATCATCATCATCATCATCATCATTATCATCATCATTAACGACTTGTTCTTCTCCTACAAAAGTTTACAACCAATGCGCTCAGTTATAATTGAACGTCATCAGATTATTCGAGGATTCTACTATGGTTGTCATGGCACCTATTTTTAACGAGGTCTGTACTTTATCAATTTTTTTCTCATTTAACAGTTTCGATTTACAGATCTAACCAGGAGTGCCTTTTGGGACCGTGTGCGTCATACAGTGAAAATAGAAGCTCGGATGGACCAACTAATACTAAAGAAGGAAATGTTTAAACAAAAGGAGAGGGAAAGGAGGAAATACATTATAAAATGTCATACGCCAAATATATACCCCACCGCCGTAGCTCAAGTGGTAGAGCGTTCGCCTGGCACACCGATGACCCAGGTTCGAATCCCGTGGTGGGCGATATAATATGTGGCCATTTTCACTGTCCATGTTAGCAGTATGATTGCTCTGGTGGTTCAGTGTTGATTCAGGTCCCTACCCCTTTTGTTCCCTGGGATGGTTATCCCCGTCTACCATATCGCCAATGGTGGGTGTAGACGTTAAACCTCAATGTTCATTCATTCACGCCAAATATAAGGAAAAACAGTACAACTCTCTCTCTCTTTCTCTCTCTCTCCCTCCCTCCCTCCCTCTCTCTCTCTCTCTCTCTCTCTCTCTCTCTCTCTCTCTCTCTCTCTCTCTAGTAACGTCTAGGCATTATAGACTTGAGAATGGAAAAAAAGATACAGTGTTGTCCCAAACACATGCCCTTTCTGTACAAAATTAAATGCTGTTTTGGTGGTATTGTCCAGCGTATCAAGATATTCGTGAAAAGTACATTTTGAGGCACTTCAATGTTGACGTAGGCTACCACCATTGATGTTTTCCTTATTACAAAGTGATAATACGATTATTACAAGAGCTGTAGCGATGTTTGCATACTATGCAATGAAAAAACGTGAAGAATTGTTGAGTTACAAGTAACTTAAAGTATTTTTTACTTTACTTTGAGACACAGTCTGTCAAATGACCGTGTATATTTTTTGTAACTTTTCAAATTTTTGGGTGATTTTTCTTTCCTTTTCTCCATGTCTGTTGTGTTATTCCCATGCGTATAGGCTGGTGGCCTCGCATTACAGTTTCCTGAGTTCTCTGTCTCTCTGTCTCTGTCTCTGTCTGTCTCTGTCTGTCTCTCTGTCTCTCTCTCTGTCTCTCTCTCTGTCTGTCTGTCTCTCTCTCTCTCTCTCTCTCTCTCTCTCTCTCTCTCTCTCTCTCTCTCTCTCTCTCTCTCTCTCCAGTCATTTTATTTTGGTTTGCCTCTCTTCTTATGTGCTGTTAGTACGGGAGGAGGCGTGTGTACATGCGTGCATGTGTATATTTGCGTGTATGTATTTCAGAGGATAATTTTAAAATGAAAAAAAAGTTTGGGAAATACAGAATTCACGATTTTCTTACACTTTTGTTTTCACTACCCCCTTTATTCTTGCTTCCTTTCATTTATTCTTTCCAAATGAATTTCCCTTCTTGCGAACTCTCGTGAATTATCTCCATCAAACTTGTTCATACTTGCATTCCAAACGTGTATCAAACTTGAAAGGGTGGTAGGTCTACATTTTGTTTTATTTGTCAACGGTGATAAAAGAAAATAATGGTATGTAGAAGTTTCTCGTATAGTATTCCCACTATGTGCGCTAGGATTGATGCACTAACACAATCTGTTGTTTCTAACGAACATGAGTTGAACATGTGTGTTGTTGTTGTTTTTTTAAGGGGAGGTGGACAGTTGTGGTAGGGCAATGGTTATATAAATGCCCGGTACCCTTATTTTAATTCTTCAAGCGTAGACGTGATACTGACGTTTCCTGATTTTTCTTGAGTACTGATGTTGATATAATTCTTGGACCAAGTGCCAACACAATTTGAAGGCAAGTGTTAGAAAACTGTTAGTAACGAATAGTGCAATTGCTGGGTTGTACTTGCAGTGATACGTATAGTAGCGGATTGCAGCTGCAGCAGCGGATGGAAGTTCACTCACACTTTAGCGGAGATTAGCTACGCCTGAGATATCGATCCTCGTTTGTCTCCCCTGAGTCGACAAGTTCGGCAGCGATTACTTCCCTTTCTCCCTTCGGCTCCTCAGTTCGTGAGGGACAGACTAACCTTAAACCACTGAAGAATCCATGCCTTAAACAGACAGAGAGAGAGAGAGAAAGAGAGAGAGAGAGAGAGAGAGAGAGAGAGAGAGAGAGAGAGAGAGAGAGAGAGAGAGAGATCCTATAAAATAGTGCTACTATGATTGTTGTAGTAGTATGGAGTTTACGGTAAAACTATATTAATTAATGTTATTTCATGTATGAATACACGAATAAATAAATAAAAAAAATTAACTAATCAAATTGTATAAATGCCACTTGCTACTATTGTCAAACGGACAAGATCTTATTCTTTCATTTGATCTTCCCATGTCATTATTATGAACGCTTTAGCTGAAGGTCCTTCCAATCGGAGTTTCAAAGCTGACGAATAGAATTGATAACCATTTCGCAGCGAAGATTATCGAATGTTCGTATTTCAAGAGGATATTCTCGTCGATATTAAAAGTTCAGAAGTAGCACAACAAAATGTTATTTAAAGAAGACACTTATGATGCATTGGAACATCACTTCAACTTTTTGTGTTTTAGCGTTAGTATAGCTGCAACGTTAACGTTCTTTTAATGACAGTAGTAGAGGGAACAATCGTGCTTTCCGTTTGCTGTTAATGTTGATATCAGCAGTATTGCTGTAATTACATGAACATCCCGTATTTTATTATGTGGACACAGAGCACTTCTGAAACCAATGGAGAGTGTTAATGTGTAACACTGTGTTTGGGGCACCCCGGGACTGGTCCTTTTATGAACACTTGAAACTGATCCCCTGGAGGTCGTCTTTGTTCCACATAATACCTTAGGCGTCCCGAGAAGACAACAGTCCAGTTTGCTTCCTTTATTGATCTTGTTTATGTAGCACACTTACCAGATCAAAAAGAGCTGCGTAAGGTGCTAGTGGAAATCAGGGTCGGTTTCAGCTCGTTCGAGACGCAAGCTTGCTTCAAGCCTGCATACTATGTTGCGCTATGAGCCAATAGGAGAGAGACTATCAAATACTGAGACTGACATTCATTTCGTTTGTTTTATTCATTACTATTAGCCTACGTATTTTGCATTGAGTAGCTATTATCTTTTTCAAGACAGTTTTCAGACAGACAGAGAGACCAAAATGTTTAGTGCGCGAAAGAGTTCTAGCGTGTAAAAGAACATTCAGAACGAATTTGTTTCGTTAACACTACT
The DNA here is from genome assembly GCA_036898135.1 of Oncomelania hupensis. Taxonomy (NCBI): domain Eukaryota; kingdom Metazoa; phylum Mollusca; class Gastropoda; order Littorinimorpha; family Pomatiopsidae; genus Oncomelania; species Oncomelania hupensis. The sequence continues at coordinate 78,833,494 of CM072512.1, read as the reverse complement.
AAAATCTAGCCTTAGCACAAACACTAACACAAATCAAACACCATTCTTACACTCTTTACGGATATCAATCATTGTTAACAGTCATGGGCTGTACTTTGATTGCTGACTAACACTAGTCGTATCTCTCACACCAATTCTAACTTAAACCAAACCCTTACTTACCACAACTTAACTTTGTTCAACAGCACTGCCTGTTGTTGGTGTGCTGGACCATTGATAACGGTAGCCAGTCTAGCCCATTACCTACACAATGTCCGTCGGTGCTTGTGGGCAAATGGTACACGAGAACGCCACTCTCAACGTTGTAGTTTTGGCTGCTGGTGCACTTTCTTCCATTATTTATATTGGGTTTTATATCGGCCCATGGACGAAGAAATATTTGTTGTTTTGGGGTATATTTGTGCGGGTGATTGCACGCGCACGTCGGTTTGTGTGTGTATGGGGGGTGGAGGAGGGGGGGGGGTGTGTGGAGGGAGGAATGAGTGCGCGCGTTGGGTTGTGTGTGTGTGTGTGTGTGTGTGTGAGTGAGACAGGTACTTCCTTTGGCAATGTCACTAGAGATACTGCTTTACGGCTCCTTTATCTGACAGCAGATAAAATCCTAATCATTTTTAGAAAGCTTCTTTTTAAAATGCGCACAAATCAGCATTTACAAGAAAGCAATTCAAAACTGCCTTTGCCATTTGTCGTTAACTTAAGCGAACAAAAAGACTGGCTGAGATTGAACGTGGCTATAATTTTTTTTTTAACTTCCAAAATTTCTTTAAATAACCGAACAAATAAACATGCGCTGTAAGTGCAATGTTGTAACAAAACCAATACACAATACTTTGATAAAAGTAGAGCAATATATTTTTATATTATAACATTTACAGCGTGGGTTCGTGTTCGTGTCCGTTATTCAGTAAGCATTTGGTTCTGTGCATAAACACTGTATAAAGTTGAAAGTGACACTTACCTCCGATTCAAACCGCCTCTATACTGTTGATCGTCTCAACTTTAGACCGTGTTTGCCAGCCGGAAGACAACCGCTAATGTTCCACCCTATACCCACAAGTCGATTAGTCCTCCGTGCTTTCTACGATATCTAAATATCAGAAGGGGTCGTGCTATGATCGTGGGTGATCTGGTTGATTCTGCAATTGTCATTTGCCTTTGATTTATCGTCTCTCCGTCTCTGACCCACGGCTATCGTCCATAGTGGCCAGCAGCCGTGCCTCTTCCGTCCATTCACAATGTGTGGTACAGACTTTTTTGTGTATGTCCTGAAGTAAGGAAAGGAGGAAGTTAGGAAATATTGAATAGAGAGAGAGAGACAAAGAGAGAGAGAGAGAGAAAGACAAAGAGACATGCAAACAGACAGAGTATGATTATATAGGTTGCTGGCTATATTAATAAACAAAGCTCTTTTTAAAAGTATTATATTCAAAGGTTTCATGGATTCGGATACCAGTCTACTTTCCTGGACAAAGACTAATTATGGTTCTACACTGTTTGAATGGATTTTATATACATTGTTTTAGTGTATATATTGTTGTTGATAAAAGAGTAAAGGTTATGAGCATGTGATGTGCTAAAAATAATAAGATGAGAGAGGACTTGGAAACTGGGATGGAAAAGTCGATATCTTTAAAGAAATAAAAGTAAATAAAACTAAATTAAAAAATAAATAAATAAATAACAAATAAATAACAAAGAGTTTAAGGTAGGAAATACTTTACTCTAAAGCCAAGTATGCAGTAGAAGCTGAATAAAATCACTTTCTGTGCACACGTCTCGCGATCTATTTCATTTGATGCCTCGGGAAATCAAAGTCGGAAGATCAGACGCTATAACAATATAAGCTTATTATGTCATATTTATTGTTGGTCTCTTTGGGTATATTACGATCATTGTTAGTTATTAGAGAAATTGAGCGTGCGTTCGTAATGATGAGAGTAGCGTAAGCCTATCGTTTCGAGAACTACTTTTTGTCTTGACGTCACAGCTTTTTGCGCAGTGCAAAGGTTAAAGGGCGTGGGTTACGGCTGTCTGGCCTAGTTGGCTTACGAGTGACCGTGAGAAACGGGATTTATACGAACGCTGAAATCGTAAGTAGTTTGTATCGACATTTGTAATTTTTCAACTGTAATGTATTATTTTCTCGATAGTTCATTGTCTTAGGAATGAAGTTATCATAACTTTTGGTTGATGTGTTAGTGAGGAAAGTGTTTTTACAGATCTACACGCAACCAACTCGAATGTCTTGTTTAGAGTGACATGGCGGCCATGATCATGTAGGCTGATTAGGTTTTGCTGATGGAACTGACCAGTGTTGTTAACAGTAAACTGACGTGGTAATTCACTCATACAAATTTCAAGATCGATGATAAGCCTAGTCAGGCTACTTATAGTAGTTTAAGACTAGCATGTAGTAGTAGTAGGCCTACTACTCGTAACAACAGACGAACAGTATCAGTATGAGTAGTACCAGTAGTAGGCCTAGTTGTGTAGTGCAAAACTCTAGGCTAGCAAAACAACTATAATTAATAAATAAACAGGAGCATTTCTATGATAATATAATCATTGCTGTGATATATATGTCCTAATAGTAGGATTCAATTTGAACCACAATCTAGTCCAACCGATGGCCGAATGTTCATGTGTTGCATTTTTTTTTCACGCTTGAATGTAATAATTACGTCATACGCATAGTGTTGCCTCCCTTCTCATTACAAATGTGAGTTTTCACGCGATTACACTTACGGTACGGACAGTATATAAGGACTTGCGCTCAATCCCTCTTTCTTAAAGTACGTATCATTTTCGTAGTCGTAGGGTACTAATTTGCATTTACTGTAGTAATACACCAACGATGCTCTACGGCTACGTTACGGAAAGCAATTACGAACGCACGCTCAATTTCTCTATTGTCTTATCGTCTGAGTGGTAGTTTCGTGTGGTGATAATGTGGTAGGAAAGGGGTAGAAGGAGAGAGAGAGAGAGAGAGAGAGAGAGAGAGAGAGAGAGAGAGAGAGAGAGAGAGAGAGAGAATATAACAATATAACAATTTATATACTGCACATGTCTCATGATGATTCATGACGCCTTTCACGCACACACAACACGCCCAAATAGGCAATTATATACATATTACATAGAAGACGAACAAAAGAAAATGAAAAAAAAAACAATCAAATATTAACATTTAACACATTAGCAATTCGAAATAAATATATACACAAAACAAGAATTATGTACAGCAAACCATAAAATATTAAACTAGTAGTGAGAGCAGGTGCAGAGGACAACATATCTTACGCGAAGTGGGAGAGTAAACTTGACGGAGAGCGCAAATGAGGTGCATGAAAGAAAAAAGTAATTAAAAGTAGTTCGGGTTTAGAGTAGGATCAGATTGCTCTGTTCTTTTTTTATTCTGTATTTATTATTTATTTATGGAAAGTTATTTGACTGTTCTTGTAATCATGGCGCACTTATTAGCTAGAAGAACACGTTCAAGAGGCTGGCTGAAGTCAAGCATCAATCAAACCAATCCGTCCAAGACACACACTTGCTTGAAGTTGATGGAGTGTATAACGCCATAGGCTACTAGCAAGGAATGCAGACATATTTTATATTGACCAACACTCATAAGTTTTTATTGAAGAACTGTTCTGTGAACGGTGCTACACCACTTTTCCCAGACAGTGTACGGACAGTTACTGTAGACAGCTCACTAACGATACATTGGAGATTAATGTAAGACTCGTGGGTGGAGAAGAACTTTAAGAGATTTCCAATGGACTTTCCTTTAAAGTATGAAGAAGTACTTTAGTTTTAACTAACCCTTTTCAATAAGTTTGAAAATCCAATTTGAAAGCCCAATCTTGCAGAAACGTGTAGTCTCTGATTTTGAAACTCTAAGCTGAAAGAAGAGCCAGCCCACAAGGGAGTTAATCAAAGCATGCCTGCCAGTCAGTTCTCTCGCTTGGCAAATCTCTACCTTCGCACACAATCGCGTGCTAGCTTTGCATTTTGGAGTTAACTACAGACGTTGAAAAGTGTCTGCGTGATCTACTCGTAAGTTCCAACAACCTTATTCTCTACCAGCCTCTTTACATTTTTCTTTCCTTAAAAAGACAACTCTTGTTTGGCTTAAATAGTCTACTTTCATTAGAATTCGCCTGTCAGCTTTATAGTTAATGAGAAACGGAAACTCCGGTGGTATGACCATGTCACCAGAGTGCCAGGCCTTGCAAAAACCATCCTGCAAGGCACGGTACAAGGAGGAAGAAGAAGAGGGAGACAGAAAAAGAGGTGGGAGAACAACATTCGAGATTGGAATGGTTTGATACTGAACGAAGCCATGAGGGTTGCTGAGAACAGAGAAAGATGGAGTACGCTGGTTAAACGATCATCTGTGGTGCCCCAACGACCTTTGAGTTATGGGAAAGGATAGGATCGGAGATAACTATAGGCGGACAAAAGTATCGCTGTAGTTTGGTGTGTGTGTGTGGGGGGGGGGTGCGTGCGTGTGTGTGTGGGGGTGGAGGGGGGCATGTAGTAACGACGTTCTGATGACACACACATGAAACTCCACATGGTTTCTTCTGACTTTTTTGGAAGGCCGTACTATTTTGACGTCAAAATAGTTCTCCGTTGAGTTAGAGCTGTTTTAGGATTAGGGTTAGGTTAAGGGTTAGGGGTTAGGGTTAGGGTTAGCTTAAAAAATTGGAAAATGTCAAAATAATGTCAAAGAAGTGGAAAGTGTGTCAAAATAATTCCTTTTTTTTCACAACAGTCATCAGAACGTCGTTTTTACAAAAATGTGTGCAGGGGTGAGATTTAACCCAGGAGACTAACTAGCCCGCCAGGCTAGCTAGTAAGTAAAGTGAGGTAGGCAGCCCGACAATCGTTCACATATAAAACACAAATTTTGACAATACACGTAATTTGTTGCGAGTGTCTTTTTCACAAACAAAGCACACAGCGCGCTTGGCGCGAAAGGGAAGTAGGCAAAGGGAAATAACGCTCGCGAATGCTTCATACTCGTAGCAGACGAACAGTGACCTAAGAACGCTCTCGCTTCGGACCGAGCTTCTAAAAGTCTGCAAGTAGTATATTTTTTTTAGGTCGCCAGGCTGGCTGGCTCAATTATAAAGTGAGGTCGCCCGAGCCAGTTTTAAGTCGCCTCGGGCGACCGGGCGACCGCTAAATCTCACTCCTGCTGTGTGGGTGTGGGTGTGGGTGTGGGTGTGTGTGTGTGTGTGCGTGTGGATGGGTGTGGGTGCGTGTGTGTGTGAGTGTGTGTAAAACGATAACCTCCCTTTTTTATTCTACGTAATTCAGTTTTGTTTGGCACACGACACCGACCTACACCTGCTCATCCACTCTTCGCCCCGTCCTGTTGTTCTCTTGTCCTGTCTTCCTTCAGTTTCGTTGCTCTTGGTCTTGCCCCTTCCAAGTAGTTGGTACGACCGAGCCATCCCGAATTTGTTTTTTAGGGGTTGGGAGAGGGATGGGGTTGGGATAGGAGTGGGCAGGTGGATAAGGTGGCCCACTAATGCAGTGGTCTGGACACTGGCTAGCAAAGTTTCACGTTAAGCCATGTCGGGAAGGGTTAGTACTTGGATGAACTGAAGGCAATCACCAAACGACACAAAAAGATTGAAACATGCGAACGACACACCCTAGTCGACCCAGCTGTCATAGGTTAATACCTGGATGTGTTTAGAACCGGGGAAAGCACAGCAGCGATGGAGATAAGATAGGCACCATCCTCATTAAGCTGGCCTTGAGAAAACGGAGGTCTTACATGCTCGTCTTCCCCAACGACCGAAAGGTTGCGGGAACACCTTTTCCACCACCTTTACCTTCATTTTGTACGAGACGCATCCACCTTTTCCTTCTCCTCCTCTTCCTCCACTCTTTCCCGGTGGGGTCGCTCCTCCTTTAGTTTGATTCCTCTTGTTGGCATCAATAGATTTGACAGAAGCGAGTATTTCCACAGTTTTAAATGTCTATTTCTTTGTACACGATGTCAATCTGCTCTTCCTGTTCTTTCCCTCCTCACTCTCTCAAAAACAGCACATGTATCCTGCCCTCTTTTAATGTATTTCCTCTGGTTTGCACTTGCTTGTCAAAATATATGATACGCACGAGCCATCCCGAAGTTTTAATTTCTGCTTCTTTGGTGTGCGACATCCATCTAACCCCTTCTCCTCAGTCTCTCGTCCTCTCCTTCTCAACGATTTCTTGCTCCTGTCATCATCTAGTTTGATTCCTCCTGTTGACCGTGCCTGTCGAAGCTTTGGTGCCGACCGAATCATCCCGAAGTCTATCGGAGAATTGACCAATAATCAGATTTCCCCGGGCCCGTGTCCTATGTCGAGCACGCTACCGATCTCAGCCCCGAACCAGAGTTCTACTGCCGTGGTGTTTCATACGCATTCCATCAAGTTCATTCACTATAGCTGACTGAGATATAAATGTGTGTGTATTTGTTTATGTATTTATTTCACAGATGACATTTTTATAACGACAAAAATGCACTGCACAAGCTTTGGGTCATGCAATGGACAGTGGTGTTTTTTCATAGCTGATTATTTGTTATAAACCGAAAAGAAAACAAAGGAAGAAAACGCTACTGCAAAACGTAGAAACATGTACTGTTTGTTTATTTATTATTTATGTATTTGGTTTGTTTGTATGTCAGTTTTTAATTATAATAATACTTTCGAATTATTTTTGTTATAAGGATGTTGATCGTGAATCTGTTAAAAACTACCCTACAGTCACTAACACACAACTGCAACCACCAGCCCATCAAAAAACACACACACACACACACACACCCACACACACACACATACACATACACCACTTTTAAACTCGTCACGTAACTGTACTGGGACGAATGGATTCATTGGGGTTTCATCACAACGACCGGAAAGATCACTCTAAACCTTATATTTCAAAGTTTGCCGGAATTCGTGCGACCTCTCGGGAACTCATTAATTTTTCCGCACAAGGTTTATTCTCCTCGTGAAAGTCCTTCTAAGGGGCTAGTCTCTAGGCGCTCGTCGTTTGTGTGGAAGAGTTGCCTTGGTTCACGTTTTATTGGATTTTAAGATGAAGCGGCGGATTCCCCTATCGATCTGAGGGTTGACATTTTGATAGATCATGCTGGAATTAGATTTGCCCTTTACCCCTTTAACAGGCTGGCAAATTTTACATTTTCTCACCCTACTTACTGTACCCCTATCGAATTCGGTTCTGCCTTGAGGCACCGGAGTTAAAGAGTTCTGAACCTGAAAATTCGCCTACTAGCTGAAAGTTGAGTCTTGTTAAAAGTTTCTGATGTACATTAGTAGGTCTTTAGTTGTTGCCGCGACAATGTTCTCTCTCTCTATTTTTTTTCTCTCTCTCTCACACACACACACGCGCATACACACTTTTTCTCTCTTTCTATTCCCCCTTTATCTGTCTTTCCCTCTACATCGCTCGTCCATCTTCTGTCACTGCCAAAGGGTTGAACCCATTTCAATACCCACTTAACCCTCTGCTAGTGCTCCTCGTCATTCATCGTTCTTATTAAGAGTTCACCCGGATTTTCTGCAGGAAATAAAAGAAAGGCGAAGACAAATGAGCATAAAAATCGATTTCTAGAAAATTGTCCCTCCTCCACCCCCCCCACCCCCCTCTTTTTTTTAAAAACTGTAATTCCACATCCCTAAAGCCACTGAACGGAATTTGACAATCACCTATCTCAAGTTTAGTGACAAGCCTACCGAGTCAACTTGGCGCTAAACAGGTTTCGCACCCCCGTTGGGGTGCCGGGGGTTTCAGTATAAATAGTATCCCCACTTTCTGGAAATTTTAGTGCTTTAAATTCCCACTGTCGCTGTCTTTCTCATTTGCTCTTTCTCATTCCTGCTCTTTTCTATCAATCTGCTATACTATCGTCTTCTTCGCTAGACCAGTCTCCTACCTTTTTTCTTGAAACTCTTCCGGGACAAGACTCCTTGTTTGTGTATGAGGTCTGTTGGATCAGCTTGGGAATATTGGACGCTTTCTGCCAGGTGGTCACTAGGGCTTCCTATGATGTTATTATTTAGCAATGTAGGCATTTTATATGTATGTGTTTTGTTGATAATTTATAATGATGTTTATATTCTATTTTGTTTTTGTAAACGGGGGTTCGATAAGTTGGGGTGAAGCCTCAGCCGTCCCCTGCGTGGGATGTCTTTATTGTAAAGTGACTGGCTGGTGGAGAGCTTTCAGTTTTACCACTAGGGTTGTTTCAGCAAATCTTTTATGCGGATCGGGGGTTGTCCGGTCCTGATTTTGCTCGGAAGAGTCCGCTGGACCTAAAGCAATAATAATGTAATGTAATGTAAGGTTTCGCCCAATATCTCAAAAACAACTTAACTTATTTTGCTGATTTTTTGGATATGTAGGTTTCTACAGCCATGGCCAATCATTCAGTAGCTGTCCTGATGTCGGTCAGTGGGTTGGTCGGTCGGTGCCTCGGTCCGTCGATCCAAATAAAGCCGAGTCACAACATCGCCACAAAGGTTTTCCTGCAAGTATTTGGAAATACATTTGAATGTCTTGACATCTTGTACTAAAGTCATGAGCTATATCCATGATTTTGATAATGTTCTCATTTTTGTTATTCTAAAATGTGCCCTCTCTACCTCTTTTGCCTGGTCTGACAAACTCCTTTTAAAACTCAATGAACCGGTTTAACGAAGCCCTGTTTGCTTCTTTACTTTGACGTCGAAGACTAGAGTCAATGAAGGCGAAATGTGCTTAGACTTCAGGAAGCCGAGGCCATTTTGTTCAGACTTCACGATTGCTCAGTTCTTGTTTTTGTTCTTCTTTTAGCTCATTTATTATTTTGTTAAACGGGTCGAATTTTAATAACGTTGATCACTTTAAAGAAGAACAAGAAAAGTACTATCACAACTAACGCTACCACCTCTACCACCAGTAAAAGCAACAGCAATAAAAGTAACACCAACACCAACAACAACAACAAACGCAGTAATAACAACAACAGGAACTTTCGTATATATTCTATTCTTCTACACAGTGCTGCTGCGAGTTTCATTATAGAAAAAGTTATTCTCACATTTCAAACTTTCAATGTGAAACAGCTTCAGTGGGTTATTATATTCTCTTGTCTTGTAACACCAATCTTTGGTTGCGCATGATTTTTAGAACCAATCAAAATGCATGGGACAACCCTATCACTTGCCCAGGGACAGAACCAGCCATAATTGATTTATTAGCTCATCGATCTACCTCCACCTTATCTTGTGTTGTGTTGCGTGGGTGCGTGTGTGTGTGGGGGTGCGTGCGTGTGTGCGTGTGTATATGAGGTAAGCCGTTTAGTGTGATCGATTTCTCTGCCTTACCAAAATAAATTTTCAAGCAGTATTACCGAGAGATTGGTTGTTGTTTACTGAGGATACAGTTTCCGAAGTTAAGCTTGTAGGTCAGCTGCGATGTTCTTTTCCAGAATACGGTGCTTACAAGACTCTACACCCACTGACCATTCTTCCTTCGTGTATTTTTGTATTCCTTGCCAATCAAACATGGGATCTTAGTTTTTTCAATACCTATTTCTTTTCTTCTTTTTTTTAAAGTGGGTGGGGGGGGGGAGAGAAGAAGAAGAAGAAGAAGAAGAAGAAGAAGAAGAAGAAGAAGAAGAAGAAGAAGAAGAAGAAGAAGAAGAAGAAGAAGAAGAAGAAGAAGAAGAACAACAACAACAACAACAACAACAACAACAACAACAACAACAACAACAACAACAACAAAACAACAGCAAGACAAGAAGAAGAAGTTAAAGAAAAAGAAGAAGAACAACAACAACAGCTGCAGCAGTAACAACAACAACGGTAGGTAGCAGCAGCAGAACAAGGACAACAGTATCGGAGATGGACACAAATTTATCACAGACCACAAGTTATGTAAGTCTTGAGTTTAATGTCAGTTAGATGACGAAGTCAATCATATTTGTTGCCATGATTTACGAGTGTTTGGGTCAGTTCACATGACGATAAAACTAAAAAGCCAGCTCTCGATTGCCAATATTGGCTGCATAAAACCGCACTGGGGTTTTCAGCCAGATTTCCCATAACGCCAGCCAAGCGCTAAATGCGGGTGCATTCCAAGCTATGTGTTTTTGCTGCTGTTTTGCATGACATAGGGAGGCAAGGAGGCTCGCAACATTCTGCTTTACTAGCGCTTATAATACCTCTCGCCTTTTATTGCGAAATATTTTTCAGACGAGAGAGATTAATGAGCAAAATGTCATTAAGCTCTTTGCATCTTCTGGAACTTTCTTATGTTCCCCTGGCGGCTCTTTGTTCCTACCCTACATCTCTGTGTTCACGTCGGTGCTATTTTAGCCACATTTCGCAAGCTATTACTAGACCCCTAAACAAAACGAAATATATTTATTTATATAAAAACTATTCTTTTGACAGATATATTTTCGGTTGTAAGCTTAATTTGGTCAATGGGGCAATTCTCACTGTGAAATTGTAAAGGATGCGGGGCGACGAATGTGAAAAAGTGGCCGGCCACTTTAAATTGAATGAATACCATTTTTTAAAATATTTGTATTGTAAATTCATTAAAGTGACTTTCATTCACAATCAACCATTTGCATGAAATTGCGTAAACAGGTTCATCACCATTGTTACTCGCTTAATAGATTCTCGTTCATTCATAAATTAATTTGGCCATTTGCATGGAAGCACAGGAGTAGCTGCCACCATGTCGTTGCCGTTGTTGTGAAACAGATCGATTAGTAAGTGATCAGTGGAATTGACATGCGGCGTTGCCCCTGCGGCTCTACAGCGCACCGTCATTGTCCTACCCGATGGAGCTGCAGCCACCAAAGACCATCTTCATCCAGACCAGATCAGATTTAGGGATATCAGCTCAACCGGCACAATGATGGGGAATGGCATGGCAAGGGTTTACAAGACCATGGGTTCATACGATGCATTCGACCCAACCTGTGATACTTTTCGAATTAATGATACAACCCGACACTGTGTTTTTTTCAATCAGTTTTATTCACCAGATCAATTTGCAAATTGTACTTTCTTAGTGGATCTACTAGTCGCCCGATATAGACGTAGGACTGGGAATATCCTGGCTAGCAATCTTGGTAAGCCAACAGTCTCTGGTGCACCTTCCAATTCCGGAATCGTGTCGGACATCGGAAACTATTTCTCAGAATTTCCGGGAATGAAATCAAGAAACAGTTCACACAAAGTGTAAACCTTTGAACCCTGATGGATACTAAGAAGTGTGAAAATCGAGAGATGGCATAGCCTTTCTAATAATATTTTCGATCTTAATGTATGTCTGATTGATGAGGAAAGTATCTTCCACTACAACCCTTTCTAATCCACCCCTCCTCCTTCAATTTGTTTTTGTTTTATTTATTGCGAATGTATAGTTTTGGAAACGCAAATGTGTGCACGCAAAAAAATCCCGAAGAAGCAGCATCTGAAGCCGGACAAAATATATGAAAAGCGGTAAAATTGTGTGCTAGTGGCTGCACATCTCTCATAGTCTGGCAGCAAACGTACACGGTTTTATCGCGAAAGCAGCAATTTTGCTTACAAGCTGCAAGGCTCATAAAGAGACCGACACTGCAATTTCTAGTACTAAAGGGGGTGGGGGCGACAACGTTTCATGCCGGACTAGGCTGACTGTGCAATCTTGACTTGATAAATTTTCCTGTCTTAGTTGGGGCAAGGGAAAGAGGTAAGGTGGGATAATATGGTATGATAAATATGAGATGATATAATAATGATATATAAGATGATATATGTAACCGAGCGGAGTATTTGACTCCCGTCTATCGGCCACCATCTTGACAACACAGCCCGACCCGAGCTGTTACTTTTATTTATCGCTCATAAGAGGGACATACAAATATTTGCCCTGCAAGGCGAGGAAGCGTGTTGATAGTAAACCTGGTTGCCGGCTATTAGTGCCACGACAATCCATACAATTCACTGCCACTGGCTTGCATAAAATGCCTCCCGACAATGTAATCCTGCTCACCACCAAAAGCAGAAGACGAATGATCAGCCGGGGAGAACAAATGTGGTGTCACCTTGTCCTGTATAACCCAAAAGGTCACTCCAAAGGGTTCTGCACAGCAGGAGCCTCCCACGGCTAGTCTAACCAAGAAATGCAAGGTAGACAACTTCTCTCCCAAGCCTGAACCAGTCGCCTCCCATTCCGCCACAGATCCCACAGCTCAAATCGAACCATGTCCTCATGGTTTCCCAGTTCGCAACAGGTATGTCTGGAACCGACACTGACAACGCCCAGTCAGTCTCCAATCTCTGACTTAACAGTGAAAAACTGCATTCAACATTTATCACGATCCAGCTTGATCCTGTTCCCGGTCGTTATGCACCACTTGTAGCCGAGCGGAGTATTTGACTCCCATCTCTCGACCACCACCTTGAGAACACGACCCAACCCGAGCTGTAAGTTTTCATTTATCCCTCGTATGAGGGACAGAAAATATTTGCCCTTGCAAGGCAAGGAAGCGTGTTGAAAGTAAACCGGGTTGCCGGCTACTAGCGCCATGACAATCCATACAGGTCACTGCCACTGAGTTGCATAAATTGCCTGCCGACAATGTAGTCCTGCTCACCACCAAAAGTAGAAGACGGTTGGTCAGTTGTAGAGAACAAATGTTGTGTCGCCTTGTCCTGAATAACCCAATGGCCAGGCCACACCAAAGGAGTCTGCACAGCAGGAGCCACCCAAGGCTAGTCTAACCAAGAAATGCAAGGTAGACAACCTCTTTCCCAAGCTTGAACCAGTGGCATCCCATTCCGCCACATATATAATATGTTCAGCGTGTACTCGTTGTTTTTTTCTACAAGAACTTTGGAGTGATAGTTAGCCTGTTCGGCCTAGGATCAATATTGTTACGGGGTCTATGTAAGAACAAAAAGGTTTTTAACGTTTTTGTACGAGTATTAGGTTTGGGTCAGCAGCCTAACTAGCTAAGCTGGGATGTATTGTATGTAAATTTAGCTTTGGAGATAGAAGCGATGGTCTTATCTATGCAGAGAAACTAAATCAAATTAACTCTAGTTCTTTTAATGCAATGGTCTTGTTAAGTGTCAACAGACTTCGCTCGTGGATGATCGACAATCTTTATTGTAAAGGGACCGGCTGGCGTATTGCATTCAATGTTACCACTAGAGTTGTTTCGTCAGACCATTGATGCGGATTAGGGGTGAGTCATCTTTTAGCGAAGTTTTGGTCTTGATTTTGTGGTCCTGGTTCGGCTCTTTGCAGTCCGCTGGACCCTGTAAGCAATGAATAACTAACTGATCGACAACCTGATTCCATATACAAAGGTTGGGGAAGCGTGTTCAGAAGCACACGTGCTTGTGGTACAAGGGTCAGGTCTGTTAGATGGATGAGACACATTTTACAAAGTGCGCACTGCAGTCGTCGGAGGCTGACTAAAGTACTTCACTGAGTTGGAGTAAAAAATGGCCTGATTTTACGCTGATATAAGTGCCAAGTCGACTCGTGTCTAGCAGGTCTAGCTAAACTGATCGGAGAGTAAGGGTTGCGGCGTTGAAACACTTTAAATATCACTTGCCTTTCCATGCCTTCCCTTACTAGAAGATCGGATAAGGATGAGGATGGAGGTGATGGTGCGGAAGGTGGAGAGAGGGATTAAAGTGAAGAAATGGGTAGAGTAAGGGGCTTAAGAAAATCTTATCAGTGTCTGATGCAACTCGATGGACATTTATGAAGATTTGACAGAGGACATTTTGCCACATTTTCACATAATGTAGTGTCGCAACTAGATGTTTTTGCAGCATTAAAATTTAAATGAAAATAACATAGATAAAATCACATTATGTTAATGTTCTGAATTAAAACAAAACAAATCTATAGCAATAAACACATTTTACAAAGCATACACATTATTGTCAACGGTTTTCTAGATTGTAAAAAAAAAATTTGTAGTCTCCAAAATATGACAAGGAGACATTTTGTACACCAGTCTGCTGTCTTAAAAATAAAACTGACGATCTAAAGGCAACCCGCTTCTCATTTATTTAAAGAAAAAAAAATCTGTATTGCATACAAAATATAGGCAACGGTACTCGCGGTCTTAGTGAAACTTTTCATCTATGAACTATATGAGATTTTATGACTTTTTATTTGCAACACTAATGATATAAAATCACATCAAGGTTGAATTAAGAACTAAAACTATTTTAAATGGCATATAAATTTACAGACAATAGGTCTCTTTAACTGAGAATATTTTCTTCTGTCTGCGGTACCTTATGTACTGAATCGGTGCACTATGCTTAAAGCATAGTATCAATTTTCTTTTTATTAAGTCACCGACGTTTTGAAGTTCTTGAAAGTTTGCTGAACTTTTCTTGTAATAACAGGATGGGGAAAAATCTATTTCGTAACATAAGAAGAAAACTTTAAATTTTCAGCAAAACCAAAAGAGACACTGCACTTTAAGTCAAATAATATATTTCTCCTTCTTATAAGAAAATGTTGGAAGGAGTCGTTCAAAATAGGAAATAAGTCGTCTGCTTATTGTGGTTGTTCAAATAATAAAGGTAAATGTAAGATCAGATTATTCATATGACAAATGTTACAAATAACCTATTCCGAGATTGACAGATATCGACAGCGCCAAACTATAAACTCTGCTTATAGAAAGAACTGTACCGAAATTCTCGCCATAAAGATTAAACAAGTTTTTTGTTTTAATGTTACATCCTGCGCTACATCCTGTACTGGATCACCCGCAGAAGATTACAGTGGTTTTGGTTGAAGATTTTTATTTTATTTTATACTTAATTAATGTCGTTTTAAAAATAATAAATCTTTCCTAATTCCTTTTCTATCAATTTTTTTATCGTGTTATGTTAATGTTGGGTTTTTGTCCCAGTTCACATATTTATTTGATCGCAACTCATTTTGTCTTTGTGATGTCCTTTGAAACTTTCTGCCGACATCACTACAACTGTAAAAACAATATTTTCATTACCGTTAGTTGTTTTTTTCGGAGGTGGGTGGGAGATTGAAAAAAATGTTGAAAAATTGTATAAATTTAAAACAGACCACATTTAAGGCTTAAATAAAATGAGACAAAGTTTCCTTCCTTTTTTCAATGGTACTCTTGTTTCATGTAATGCGGTGGGATTCTTGCAGTATAAGAGCGCACGTTTTTCGTCTCCTTATACCTTTTTTCTTCTTAATATAGTGACAGTCGGTGCAGGCTTATGTGACCGGGTTTTTCAAATTCACCTGTAATTATGTAGCTGAGAAGGATGCCCAGAAAAGATTGAAGAGATCAAACGTATGGAATTTTACTTTTTTGAACTTTTTGATTATCTGATTCTTGGTCTAATACATGCCGAATTGATATGCATCAAAGAACAAGTTAAATATAGTATGGTTTATACTGTTTGCTCTTAAACCTTATTGCTAGCTTATCAGCAGAAATCATCGAACCCATATTTCTCGAAAAGGTCACAAGAGTAGGCACCTACACGACTTCAATGAGATGTAGTTCCTGCAATTTTTTTTTGAAATATGATAATAAAACTTGTATCATTGTCAAGTGCATGTTGTCTAGTTTAAAAGATATAAATACTTCAAAAGTTACACATGTGTTGTTGGTGGTGACTTTGATACATTAGGTCACACGAAGTCTGTATCTAACGTTAATATAATAGTGCCAAGAATACTTCGGGGGCTTTGTGCTCACCATTTTAACTGATTGGGTCTTTCTGGCTTTTTCTTACCGTGTATTTAGAGCGGAAATCTGTAGAGCCAGACGATGTCTTTATCCAAGAAAATAATGATGCCAGGAATGGGAAGGCAATGATTTACGGTTCGTTTTTTTCCCATTTTAACATTTAACACAGTAAAACAACCTTTTCTAACCCTACTGAGATTTTTATGTCGAACAATTGGGGTTTTCTTCCTGTAAATGTTCAGTACATAAATCTCTGCTGTGAAATATCTTGTGGTTTTGTTATGGCATTTCTTAAAAGACATGCATCCTTTATAGCTTTTTTTGTTTTATATACACTTATTTACGTTTGTACGGTGTTATTTCATCAGGTGTTGCCGATGAGATATGGTTTTCACCGGTGTTTTAAAAAAAAATCGTATTTATACATTTATTTGTCTATTTATTTGGTCCTGATTTGGCTCGGAAGAGTCCGCTGGACCTAAAGCAATAATCATGTAATGTAATGTAATGTCTATTTATTTCATTGATTTATTTATCTAATTATTTGATTATTTTCTGGGTGAATTATTAACTTCTAAGCAATCCGTTAAATTAACGAAAGGAGGATATAAAAAAAAAACAGAACGAAAGTAGAATTAAACCATAACACGCACACACACGCACACACACACACACACACACACACACACGTATACGCTCGCATCCCCTCGCCCCTACACAAATCCTGAGGATTAAAAATAAAAAGTAATTTGAGTAAGGAAAACAAAAACTTTTGCTATTCAAATTTCACTTTCCCAAACGTCCTTCCCAGTGCTAATAAAGAGCCTTGCTATGAGGTTTGCATTCTCCTACTGTACATTGTAAAGAAAATCGAAAAACCCTGTGGGAAAGCAGGGAAAACAAAGATCGGTGTATGGGGGAGAATCTTTCTGAAGCCTAGGCAGATTGATTTGTTACATATTGCTTTCCCTTTTCTTCTTCTTCTTCTTCTTCTTCTTCTTCTTCTTCTTCTTCTTCTTCTTCTTCTACTTCTTCTTCATCATCATCATCATCATCATCATCATCATCATCATCATCATCATCATCATCATCATCATCATCATCATCATCTTCATCTTCATCTTCTTTTTCATCATCATCATCATCATCTTCTTCTTCTTCTTCTTCTTCTTCTTCTTCTTCTTCTTCTTCTTCTTCTTCTTCTTCTTCTTCTCTTTTTCTCCTTTATTTCCTCCTGTATTTATGTTTTAATGTAGAATTTGGTTTCTCTTCAACGACTGTATGATGTATTTGCTATATATGTGCGATTCATGGGGTTTAAAGATTCCTTTTCGATTGTGTGCACTTTTTAAAAAACGGTTTTGCCTGTAATACCTTAGTATTTTCTTAAGAAAAAAATATATTGTGCTATTTCAGTGACATAACCTCATGTTATAATTTTATTTGGTTTATGTTATGCATATTATCTGTAGTTAATATTTAGCTGCAATAATTAGTTGTAGGGTGTGCATGCGTGGCTAAATAAGACTGTATTTTGCATTCATTATTATTGGTATAATGGAATTTGAAGGGGTATCTTTATGTCAAACACATTGGGAAGATTTATTGTGCCATTTTATGTTATGGATTTCTTCTTGTCGATCTGTAATTATCTAATGTCTTTCTTTTTTTAGCTGTGTTAATTAGTGACAGGATGTGTATGCTTGGTGGAAATGAGGCTGGGTATTTGCTAATTTGGTAATTTGATTATTAAGATGTTTGTCGTGTGTTAATGGAATGTCAACAACGTCGTCATAGGAACCTGGAATGTCAGGACCTTAACTGCGGAGGGAACATTAGAACTGGCCCACGAGCTGGACCACTTTTGATGGAACATTTTAGGTATCAGAGAACAGCGCTTGAAAGGCCTAGGTGAAACAATGACCGACAAAGGCCACAAGCTTTATTTCAGCGGTTGCCGCCCAGTCTCCAGTAGACTCATTACCATCAGCCTGAGAGCAGCCTTTTTTAACATCACCATCATCCAGGTCTATGCACCATCAGATTATGACGACAGCGAAGTCGAGGATTTCTATGAACTTCTTCAGGCTGCCATTGACCAAGTGCTGAAGAAGGACATAGTCATAGTGCAAGGCGACTGGAATGCCAAGGTTGGCTAAGATGCGTACTACAACTCGGAGGACACATGTGGACTTCGCTGCAACAACTAGGCTAAAGACAGAGGTATGAGACTCTTGGAGTTTGCCAGATACAACAACCTGATACTGACAAACACACTTAGTCCCCACAAAAAATCCAGACGATGGGCATGGCACAATCCCAGGGGAAGAATCACAATCAGATTGACTACATCATGGTCAAGAAACCCTTCACATCAAGCGTCAATATTGGCAGGACACGCAATTTTCCAGGAGCAGACATCGGAAGTGACCACGATCTCGTGATGATGTTTTCCCGGCTCACGTAAAGAGAGTAAACACATCAAAATGCACCAGACAGCTAGTACAGAGGCTTGACACCACCTCCAGAGCCTTTGGAATGGAAATAAGTGCAGAGAAGACTAAAATGATGACCAATAATACCAATGGCATCAACATGGACTTCAAAGTCCAATCAATCTCTCAACACGGTGCATTGCTTTAAATATTTAGGAGCCATTATATCAGACTATGGGTCCAGACAGGAAATCCTCTCAATTGCTTCTCTGACAAGGTTGAAGCCCATTTGGAAAGACAGAACCATCAGTCTAAGTTCCAAGGTAAGGCTGCTGCGCTCCCTTGTCATCTTCCTCTTCCTATACTCTTGCGAAACATGGACCATCACAGCAGATATACAACAAAGAATACAAAGCATGGAGATGAGGTGCTACAGAAGACTTCTGGGCATTTCCTATACGCAGCACATCGCCAACGACGAAGTCCGACGGACCATCACAAAAGCCATTGGACAACAAGATGACATACTCACAGCGGTGAAGAAACGGAAACTCCGATGGTATGGCCACGTCACCAGAGCATCAGGCCTTGCAAAGACCATCTTGCAATGTACGGTGCAAGGAAGCAGAAGAAGAGGGAGACAAAAAAAATAGGTGGGAGGACAACATTCGATAATGGACTGGGTTGACGCTGAGCGAAGCCATGAGGGCTGCTGATGACAGAGAAAGGTGAAGTACGTTGGTTAAACGGTCATCTGTGGTGCCCCAACGACTTTCGAGTTACGGGATAGGATGGGATAGAAATTAAACGTCTGTTGCCGAACGAAATATGGCATATGGGGTAATGGAATCATGCAATCCAATACATCTAGAATAATTGTGATGTTACGTTGTAGTTTTTATGTATACATAACTGTACATAACTGAGTCTGAGATCAGTGACTTATGATGCTTTCTAAGTATTAATGTTTAGCGTGGTTTTTTTTTTTAAATTAGTTTGAACGAACCATTTATTTTAGATGTATTCATTGATGGAATGGCAGATTATTCCCAAGGGAAAAAACGTACCAAAAATGGAAAGTTAGATAGTTACTGCCGCGATCCGATCAGACACATGTACACGCGCAGGCACTCACATATAAACATACACTCGTACTAGCGCTTCTGATCGGCCGGACTTCCTTCAGTTGTTGAGACGAGAAATGAAAGGACGTACAAACACGTACAACATGTACCAATGACAAAACTTTCGATACAAACTCAATCACACTTTATTTATTCAACTAAAACAATTAACAATCACTAATTAAACTCAATAAAAAGTGATGGAATGAAGAATAATGAACAATTACAACAACACCAATATAAAAATAAAGAAAGTCAAAGACACAATGAGGAGGGAAAAGGAAAGGAAACAGATAGTTGATGGGAACGATAAAATCTGGCGAGGGAGGTGGAGTTCAATCTGGATCCACGTGATAAGGTGACCTGTACTTGCTGCTTGACCGGAACTTGCCATTTTATCCGGTGTCAACAATGTCACGTACGTAGTCAGGAGAGAAGATTCACGCAGGTTAGACGTCACGAAGAAAAGGGGAGACGATGACTTGAACGAGGACAGACTTTCATGTAGAAACCACGTCATACGAAGAACAGAAGTGAAGGACGATGAAGTTGATGGAAAATAATATGAGGTAAAGTAAGGTAAGCCTGCAACAGTTAATGCATCCGAGGTAATCGCAGTCTGTCCCGGATGTATCCAACGTTCCCACTATTCCCACTCTCAATCCTCCCCCTCTGTCCATCTAACTTAGTTGTCTCTTTTAGTCCTGTACATCGCTAACTAACTATAGTCCTTCGTGATGGCACTAACTAACTACACAGAAATTCCACAAAAATCGTCACCATATTCAATTAAATCAATATAATATCCGCACATTATTATAATCACAAGATGAAATAGAATATGGGAAGATAAAATAAAATAATGTATTGCATGAAGGATGACTAAATAACTGTCGTATGCATTCACGCCTCTACTTATCACCACCCATGCTTACTATCACAGCCACGCCACAACACAGTGAAACCTCACGCAAGCATGCGCGCACAAAACAGAGTCGCCGACAAAATAAAATGTAAATTTCACGTTCCCAATACGGCTTGTGGTGCGCAGGAATCACCGCCGAGTTGCCTCGCCACCGGTGCTGGAGATTGACACAGTACTAATGTACTACACACGACCAATGCAGGCAGTACTTCTAGTCCAACTGACTTCTAGCACAAGTGACGTCACGTCACACGAACCCACATGCCAACAAGTCAACCGTCACAAACTAGACTTTCAACTCGCCCATTGGAATAAGCTAGGCTACTTTTCTTTAGCTTTACCGCTCATCCAAAAAATGGCAGAGACTGCTTGTTCCTACCAATCGCGTCGAAAAGAAGAAAAGATAATCAATGTTCATCTAGTGAATACTTCAACCTTCTGAGGACGGTCGCTAATTTTTAAAATCAGCGCTCCAAGTTGTCAGCTAACAGTACATTAACAGGTTTTCTTTCTGCCGTTCTGCATGTTTTTTTCTCGCAACCTTCTGTTAGTGTTGTAATTATCGAAATCCTGTTTACGCTGCTGAGTATAAAGTGTTGTTTTATTTACATTTTGTTCAGATTGTAGTGTCTTTGATTTTAGTTTTTAAGGGTCTTGAAATGGTTCTTTGTTTTCGTAGTCGGAAAACTGTATTTGCTGCGTTTGTTGCTGTTAATTTCTCTAGTAATTCCCCATGTGCGTGTTTGTGTGTGTGTGTATGTGTGTGTGTGTGTAGGAGTGGGAGGAGGGTTGGAGCATGTGTGTCTTCGGCCGTTTGTGCAGATGCGTATGTGGTGGAGTTGTGTGTGTATTTTATAATGTACTAGTGGTTTTGTACCCTGGCAAGCCAGGGTACACAGGTTGCTGTTTAAAATGTAGACAGAGAGACAACTGTTGTCTGCGAGTTTCATTTGGACGATGATACCTCCCCATATCCCCCTTGATACCTCCCCATACCCCCCCCCCTGATATCTCCCCGTCCCCCGCCCCCCATGATGCCTCATCATACCCCCTTGATACCTCCCCGAACTTACTTGATACCTCCCCATACCCCCTTGATACCTGCCGTACCCCCCTTGTAACCTACCTGTACCCTCCTTGATTCTTCCCCGTAGATCGTTTCGCAGGTATGGATGAAAGGAATCGACGTTCGTTTCGTTTCGTTAGGTAGATTACCGTCCCCGGACACAGAAGCGTATAGGGGACTTAGGAATCGACCATCACCATACCCCCTTATATATACCCGTATCCCCGTTATGCATACCCATGCCCCTTTAAACCTACCCGTAGCCCCCTTTTACCTACACGTACCACCCCATCCCGATCCTTGGTACTACTACTACTACTACTACTACTACTACTACTACTACTACTACTACTACTACTACTACTACTACTACTACTAATAATAATAATAATAATAATAATATTGAATATAGAATAATACAAATAGAAATCATAAAAAACACCAAGGTTTTAAAAGAAAATTTGATATCAGATATAATAATAATAATAATAATAATAATAATAATAATAATAATAATAATAATAATAATAATAATAATAATAATAAGAATACGAATAAGAATAATAATAAGAATAATAATAATAATAATAATAATAAAATAAAGGTAAAAAACCTAAATTAAAAAACCAAATATCCATAATGTAGTGTAAAAAAAATAAAAAAATATATATATATGGCCCTCGTGAGATTTGAACTTGGGTCGCCCTGCACGGTAGGGGGATGCTTTACTAAGTAAGCTATCAACGCTTCGTAGAAAGTCCATCAATTTTTTGGTCTATATCGGAAAACATGTTGAAACCTCAATTTGATTTTTAATGGAAGCGCGCGGAATGAGGCTATTGCAGTTTGTGGACATTTTGTTTATTTATTTATCTCAAAAACGGTTAAACGTTCGGTAAGGAAATGTCAGCTATAACGATTTCGCTAGTTTTGAGCACACAGCAGGCCGATTCGCAGCGGCCAGCACCTGCCCAGATCAGCGTCCATACCGGACAAACTTTATAGTAGAGGCGAAGAAGGACTTCCGGCTAAGCAATTTATATATAGATATGCCTTTTTGTATGTTTGTCTTTTACTGCGTTAATTTATAGAGTCTAGACGTTCAGTTGGGTTTTTTTCAGTTTCATTTGTTTTATTTAACGTCTATTCATTTAATACAACGATTTTAGACACTCACTCCAACCGACACACAAACATCCGCACACAAGCACACACACACACGCACACACGAACACTATGTTGTTTTAATGATTTTTTTCAAAAGGCCCAATTGGAAGGTTTTAGTTTATTTTGGCGAAAAGGGAGTTACCCTAAACTTCACGTTGTTATCCCATTACACAATGTTAAAGTGGGCTTTCGTTGTTCAAATCAACCGCTAACGTTTGAATTTTTAATTTCGGTTCTGACAGGGAATGATTTCCCCTGATTACTGGTACCTCGAATACCATAGAGCCCTGTGACCTTTGACCCTATTTCTGAGTGAAGAGTGTGCGGGGTATGGCCTATTGTATTAACATAAAACAAAAAATCCTAGCGAGTAACTTACTTTATTGTTGCTATTAATAGACACACAAAAAAACGGAATTCATCATTTAAAAATTATATATACTTTCGAAAGAGTTCTCTTTTGTTGTAGGCATGTTGTTGTTGATGTTTGTTTTTTTCTTCAGAGGAACAAAACTCACTGTGAATGTTACAAGGATCTGACGAGGGGTCGTGGGCAAAGTGGGTCCGTTTAAAAATTTTAAAAGTTAGTTTTCTGTGCTTTAGTGTTGTCAGTATTCCACACTTCAAACCAGCGTTTGTTAGTATGTGCGGTCTGGTGAAGTTGATAGTGCTTTTAGCGCTCTTTTATGTCGTTGGCGCAACATTGTGTGCCTCGGGGTTTGTTTCTTTGAGGTCATTAATTCTGCAGCAGGTTCTCTTGTGCTACAGACTGCATCTGCGTTGTAGACAGGAACGGAGTGTTTTAATTGATTTTTTGGTGTGTGTTAACAATACAATGTAAATCAAGGTTGAGATACGGAAAATCATTGTAATGTGGTTTTCGAAGTATGTAGTGTACTCTGTGTGTTTGTGTTTGTGTGCGTGTGCATGTGTGTGGGTGTGGGTGTGTGTGTGTTGTGAACACTATTAGAGTTTGATTAATAAGCTTTAACTGTATTATTTCGTTTGCGACTTTCAAATTGTGTCCGGCTTTATGGAATTGTGTTGCCTAACTTGGATTTTTCCTGCTAGCTGAATGATTTCGAATTTTTTGTCTGGTGGATTCAGTAGATATCAAGAGGAACCAAGCCGAGCGCATTACCAGCCTACTACATTTCCGTCTGTCTGTCTCTCTTCTTTCGAATCTCCACTAAGCATTCTGAGAGAAAAGATAGAGGAAAAGAGAGAGAGAGAGAGAGAGAGAGAGAGAGAGAGAGAGAGAGAGAGAGAGAGAGAGAGAGAGAGAGAGGAGGGAATTGGAAACAAAACACAAAAAGAAGAAAAGGAGACGAAAACAGGAAAGTTGAAATAGCCCGGGGAAACGGACGTTCCGGATTCCTTCCCCTCGTGCCAGCAACAGGCAGGAGCGATCGTGATCGCCCTTGAGGATATTGCGGAAATCTCGCAAATGATGCTGTACCTTAAGAAAAGGAGAATTAACCCATGTCAGTGTCAGAGAGCTCTCAGTTTTACTTTATTTACCTCACACCAAGTATTTAACTAATTATATCAATTTGGTTTTAGGTGTTTTTGTGCTTGTTTGTGGTTTGTTTGTTTGTGTGCTTGTGTGTGTGTGTGTGTGTGTGTGTGTGTGTGGGTGTGTGTGTGTGTGTGATTGCGCCGTATATTTTGCTTTCTGTCGTTGTACTGTGTTCTCTTATGGCATTTTGTCCCCTCGTTCCTAATATCTGCAAGAAAAACAAAGTTCTCCTGTTCTTGTATTCTAATGATGCTGTTTCCTCGGACAGTTAGAAATGGACTTATAAACCTTCCGCCTAAAACTGTCCTGTGCTGTGATATTGTTACAAAAATATCCATAAGCGTATTACGACTACCGAAGTAATGTGATAGTATACTTCATTTACCAGAAAAATCTTTGAGCTACACGTCCAAAGATATGCTTTCGCTCGGCTAACTTTTTAATTTCCTGGTGTTCTGGATCCTTGTTTCATGGCCACACTGCGTTTGTTAATAGTGTAGATCTTATATGAAGGCGCTTCTAGTCCTTCTCTGTATATTATTTCTTGCAACGTTAAACACGCACACGTGAAGAGCTAACCTCTGTCTTTCCATCTGTCTTTCTCTCTGTCTGTCTGTCTGTCTTTATTTCTCTTTCTCACGCGCACACACATATGCCCACAAAGCACACATAACATGTAACATATAAACACACAAAGCTCTCGCACACGTACACGTACACGTACACGTACAAGAACATTATGCTCATCGCACACACGTAGTGAGGGGATCTGAGGTATGAACAGAGGGAAAGAAAGCGATAGAGATGAAGGGAGAGCTATAAAGAGATAGATGTGGGGAGAGCTAGAGAGAGAGAAAGAGAGAGAGAGAGAGACAGACAGACAGACAGACAGAGAGGAACAGGACATTTCAAGAAAAGAACATCTCTTGAAAACGTGATATAGACGGAAGAACGTGAGAAGCAAAACATCAAGCAGAAATCCGTTTAGAGGGGAAAAAATAACAGTTTTTTGTTCGCCGGCGTAAAACTCGTGTCAAACACGTTGTTAACAGCTTCCGATGATGTCGAAGGAATGGTTCCAAACACGCGTGGAGGAAAAAACGTGCCTCAAAGAATAATGGAGTTGTCATCCAAAGAGGACGTGGGACGGGGTAGGGGTGAGAGAGAGAGAGAGAGAGAGAGAGAGAGAGAGAGAGAGAGAGAGAGAGAGAGAGAGAGAGAGAGAGAGAGAGAGAGAGAGAGAGAGAGAGAGAGAGAGAGAGAGAGAGAGAGAGCGTGCATGTGCTCATATGTGATTTGTTGGCCCAACGGTGACCTATGAAGTTGGATGTCCGTCACCCATCCCCTTGAAAGCCTCTTCTTCTTTGTTTGCTCCTGGTGTATTAACATCTGATTTCGAGCTGCAAACGATTTTATCATCGTCTCTTTTTTTTTCCTCGCAATAATCAGTGTTGCCTCAGATCTACTTAAAATGTGTAACAGATAATAATAATCGTCAGAAAATAATCTAGCATTCTTGAAATGTGTAATACTAAATAATGTTAAGGATATTAACCTGACATTCTTTGAGTTTTGGGCATCCCGTTTTCTGTAGCGTCAAACCTGGTTGGCGTGAGTCAGCCTATCCATGCGGTCGGGACATCATCGCGGCAATATTTCATCACATCACAGGTCTTTCAAGATTCAAGATTCAAGATTTAATCCCATTACTCGCCCCTTTTGGGGTGTGGAGGATACAAAAACATACGCATAACAATCAGAAAGCGGTTGTTAAAAAAAAATTAAAATAAAATAAAAATAACAGCAACATTACCAACATTCCACTTTAACATTTACAACAATAACATTTTGCTAATATTGTTAATATTATTAGTATACGCCCTTTCCTAATTTTATAAATTTACTCAATTTTAGTAACACATGTTTTCTTTCCCGAAACAAATGACACAAGTTAAACATTGACTTACACGATAAATATTTACTACATATAAACATTTGTCGAATATGCTTGTGTTTTAGACACTCGAAAATAAAGTGAAATTCATCCCCAATTGAACCCATATTATAGTCCTTACAAAATCTTTCTTTCCTTGTTACACCTTCCCGCCTTCCTAATTCTATTTGTAACTTATGATCTGAACAACGAAATTTTATCAAAGTATGAATATAAATATCAGGTAATTGAGATATATACTTTTCACGACCAAACTGTAATTTAACACTTTTGTAGAAAAAACATTTGCTGCTTTCGTCAAGAGTGTTTCCATGTCAGTATAAAGTTATTCTTTAAAGAGATGGCTACATTTTTGCATAACGAATCTGAACTCTGGAAATGTTGCGTCTTCCACACACAGTCATAACCAGTCTCCTCTAGAATAATCTTAATATAATTTAACCATTGTGAGGAAAACTTAGACGCTGAACACAACTGATGTATATTTTTATACATTCGACATGAAAATTTAGCAGTAGAAGTTGGTTGAATAATACCTGTCCAAAATCGAATCATCCTACATTTGACATGAACAGATAATGGAAATAAACCAGTTTCTCCCAAAATCATATTATTCATCGTACAACGATGCAAATGAAACAACATTTTAAGGAACTTCATTTGTAACTTTTCTAATATAGCTATATTTTCAAATCCCCATATTTCACAACCATATAATAATACTGGAAGGACCAATTTTTGATATAGGTCTAATGTGACACTGATAGATAATTCTTGCCGTCTTGCATTGTGTAACAATGAAAATATTGTTCGAAGTGCATGATCATAAACATTTTTTTTGCCTTAAAAAAAGGTACCTGTTCTAGTAAAAACAATCCCTAAATATTTAAAAGAATCAACAATTTCAATACATTCAGAACCAAACGTAAAATTATGTTTTGTTTTTCTGTTCAAATTAAAAAATACTATTTTGGTTTTTGAAACATTAACTTCTAGTTTCCATTTGAAACAATACTGAAATAAAACATCAAGTGCTTTTTGTAACCCGCGTTTTGATTCTGATAGAATAATAGTGTCATCTGCATATAGTAAAACCAGTAGACTGAAGTATGTATCAATATTTTCAGCATTATTGATATTGTTAGTCAAAATGTTGACCGGTTGACAACCGTTATGTATTAAAAATTCTTCTAAATCATTTAAATACAAAGAAAATAATAAAGGTGATAAATTTTCTCCTTGTCTTACCCCTCTAAAACTTTCAAAAAAGTCTGATTTGTTCCTGTTACACAAGACACAAGATTTTATCTGTCTGTACATGCTCATTACAACGTTTAAAACTTTCCCATTAATATTTTGACTCACTAGCTTCATCCATAAGCCATGTCTCCAGACTGAATCAAATGCTTTTTTATAATTAATAAAAGCACAGAATAATTTCTTTTTATGTTTTTTAAAAATATCAATTAACATTTTCAGTACAAAAGCATGGTCAATTGTTGAGTTATTTCGTCTAAAACCAGCCTGATTATTTAACAAAATACTGTTGCTCTCTACGAACTCGGTAAGTCTGTTATTTAAAATACTTGTGAACAATTTACCAACACAGCTTAAAAGTGTAATAACTCTGTAATTATCACAATTAGCTTTACTACCTGTACCTTTATATAATGGCTTTATTAAACCAATAACCCATTCTTCAGGTATTTCTCCAGACTCGAGTACTTTATTAAATAATTTGCAAAAAACAGGTGCTAATTCTGGCATGCTTCCTTTAATGTATTCATTGTAAACTTCATCAATACCAGCTGCTTTCCCTACTTTTAAGGTTTTAACTGCTTTTATAATTTCATCTACAGTAATAGATGCATTTAAAAATTATGTGTCAAAATCAACATCACACCTTACATTCTGTTCGTCTTCATCGTCTCCCTTAACTTCAACATTTAAGTTTTTAAAATGATCATATAAAGTATTTATATCTATACTACACTCTGCTGTTGATGAACTTTTAACTCGCTTCCAATATTCTTTAGGATTAGTTGTACTTAAATGTGTTAATTCTTGTTGCAACTGAATTTTCATTTGCTTTGCACTTTTCCTCAAAATGTTTTTATATTCTTTACTTATTTTCGTAAAATTATATCTATTTATTGAATTGTCTTTTAGTCTTAATTTTCGTTTAACTTTAAAATATTCATTCCTCTTTTGTCGACAATCTTCATTAAACCATTTTTTTTGTTCATTCTACGCTGCCCAAAAAAATTATTAAGTTTGACACTTCCCATAGCTGTTTGTTTGCATCGCCAACCGATAATACGTCAACAAAGTCAATTAACGTGTCTTTCGAAACTGGGCGCTGTGTTACTGTATAAGCCTACTTTTATCACGGAGGCTGAGGCTGCTATTTTACTGCTCTTACATAGAAGAAGAAGAAGAAGAAGAAGAAGAAGAAGAAGAAGAAGAAGAAGAAGTAGTAGTAGTAGTAGTAGTAGTAGTAGTAGTAGTAGTAGTAGTAGTAGTAGTAGTAGTAAAAAAAAGAAAAAGTAGAACAAAAAGAAAAAAAGAAGAAGTAGAATAAAGAAGAAGAAGAAGAAGAAGAAGAAGAAGAAGAAGAAGAAGAAGAAGAAGAAGAAGAAGAAGAAGAAGAAGAAGAAGAAGAAGAAGAAGAAGAAGAACAACAACAACAACAACAACAACAACAACAACAACAACAACAACAACAACAACAAGAAGCAGAAGAAAGGAAGAAGAAGAAGAAAAAGAAAAAGAAGAAGAAGAAGAAGAAGTGTGAGTAGGTCGTCCTGAAACTGAGGAATCATCAGCTACGAACCAGCCAGATAATTACATATCTAAGGCTGTGTTTTTATCCGAATTACTGAACTTTGCTGTCAGAAGTCAAGACAACAAAATGAAAGTACAGTCTACCCCTTTGTAACAGTGCAACTAATATTAACGTAACAAGTCCAAATGGCCCAATTTCAAAGTGACACAAATTACGTCCGTCATGATTTAATCATGCTCTTGGCAGTTCGAGGAACGAGTCAAGATGATGCAATTTTAAATAAAGCAAATGTCTAACTTGTGCCGCTCTTTCATGCACGCGTTGTATTTTGTGGGATTTTTTTTCAGTTTCGAAGTATACGATAGTCGTTCTGATCGGGTTAACACGAGCAAGGAAACGGGGTGGAAAAGCCATTTTAAACAAACAAGAAAAAAGGCAGAAGTTTTCAAAGTACAGAGACGAAAACTGTCTAGGGAATTTGCCAGCTCGCCGGATGTGCTCACACGAGTAAACACCGTTCTTTTAGCCATGCCTCGAAGAGGGGAAGGAGCAGGAAGCTACGCCGCAACAACAACCTGCGAACAAGTTTAAAAGTATCACCTCTCCTTGTATTTTGCTAAGACTTTTTCCCTGTAATCTGGTTGGAAGTCGCACATGCGGTGGGATTACACGCAGGGAGGCTGATTGAGTGGGATGACGGATCGCTCAGAGATACCTTAAATGGAAATGCAAAGACCCATTGTAAGGCTGCGGACCCAAGCGAATTGGCAGGCTGGAATTTCAATGGCGACAGACGTATAGTAGGGATGCAGCAGTAATGACTACGGATATTGGCATGCTGGCTGTTGTGTGTCTGCTGGTTATAAAAGCAGATTCCCCACTGAAAAGGAATATTTATGCAGACCTAGGACCAATGGTTGAATAGTGCCGTGTCGAAGTTTGGACAATCGTGGCAGCACGCGCATCTATGTTAGCGATATATTCCTACAGTTTTGATAGAAGAACGCTAAGCTAATGCAGAAGAAAATTTGCTGTTTTAGTTTACTTGCAGATTTTGTGGTTCTTAAAGCCACTTCATTATAGTTTCTTTCTATGATCTTACAACTATCTCAGTCACCGAGTCGGTCCTGATTTGGCTCGGAAGAGTCCGCTGGACCTAAAGCAACAATAAATCAATCAATCAATCAATCAGTCACCGAGTTAGTAATATTTTATTCTAACCATTATTATTCCTCAGCAATCTGCTATGATTTTCAGGTTGTTGGTATATTTTCGATTCTAATTTTTGTTTGAGAAGCTATATGTACTTGCAGAACAAACCGTTTACGTCGGCTGTAGGGCCTGTCACAGAGAAGACTATTGGACGCCCGGTTCATCGTCAACCCGAAAACATTAACCCATTTAAACTTCTCTACCACATCGTCATCCCACTGCCAGTAATACCTATATATAACATCTTACAATACAGTGTGTAAGGAGAACAACTGGTGTTTAAATGCCACACTATCCAATCATATCCCGTAACTTGGAGGTCGTTGGGGCACCACAGATGATCGTTTAACCAGCGTACTCCATCTTTCTCTGTCCTCAGCAACCCTGATAGCTTCGCTCAGTGTCAAGCCAGTCCATTCTCGAATGTTGTCCTCCCACCTCTTTGTCGGTCTCCCTCTTCTTCTACCTCCTTGCACTGTGCCTTGCATGATGGTCTTTGCAAGGCCTGATGATCTGGTGACGTGGCCATACCATCGGGGTTTCTGTTTCTTCACCACTGTGAGCAGGTCATCATGTTGTCCAGTGGCTTGTCACACACAATATTAATAAATATATAACATCTTACATAGAAAGAAACCGTCAACAACTCATGAAATCCCTCTTCTCTGTCAATTTTTGAAGAAGGTAATTAAACACAAGGATTTATAGGCAGCTTTGTCTTTTGTAGGATAAAATAAAAAAAGTTTTGAAATTCATTAGGGTCTTACGTGTCCTTCAAATTCTATAAAGTCTTGAGGGGCGATTCGCGCGTTCGATACATGGGGGAGAACTGAAGTTCACGGGACCTATTAAAAAAATAATAAAAAAGCTAGAAGAAGCATCAGCTACAGAGTGCCGTTTGAAGGCCCTTATATCTGGCAGGCATAGACTGAGGACGGGCCCCCGGCTGAAGGAAATAGGCTCTCAGGATGAAACGAGGTGCTTAAATGTAACGGCTAGCAGGAGGAAGGGAGCTATGAAAGGAGCACCATTATATGTATATATGAATGCACTGTTATGAGAGAAGATAAGAGAAAATTGTGAACAAAGACCCGCCAAAGCAAAACGTAAAAAAAATTATAGTGTCTACTCGATTTGAAGTGTAGCTATCAAGAATACATTTCTATGTTTCTTCTTCATTGGTTTGGTCTTCCTTCTTATGCGTCTTTTGTTTTCTTGCTCTGCCTGTTCTTTTGCTTCATCTTCTTGTTCTTTTTCATTTTTGGATGTTGGAAATGTATTCGTCTCTCATATTGTTGTTGTTGTTGTTGTTGTTGTTGTTGTTGTTGTTGTTGTTGTTGTTCTTCTTCTTCTTCTTCTTCTTCTTCTTCTTCTTCTTCTTCTTCTTGTTCACATCGTTTCATTCTGAGAGCCTTTACTTCTTCGGATGAGAATATAAACCGAGGAATAGTCTGTGCACGCACGGACTTCAACGATCCTGACGCTCATGTTCTAGACGGGTGAGAGCGACTTTACAAATACACCCAGCACGCACTAGGTCCCTTCAACCCCATACCCCGTCGCCCAGGATTGTGCTCAGTTGTCTGGGCGTCAGACTATCCGCCCAAAGTCTGCAAGTGGGCGCGTCGGGCGTCTTGAGTTAGGTCCTGTATCGGCTAGCGCCTTGACCAGCTCTGGAGCTGTAAAAGCGCCATATTAGAACGTTTAAATACAAATAAATATATCTTTTTTGTTAAGCTTTAATTCAAACAAAGGATGGTTATTCTATAAACTCTAAGGCATATAGTTATGCGTTAAAATAAAATCTGCAATTTTTTAAAAGTATATTTTAAGAATATATTTTATTTCACTGCGCTTGGTGACCTATAGTAGAACACATTACCCGTGTAATTGTAAGCTGTGTTGTTCTTACTTTGCTTGATTCTGAACATCCATTGTGAGATAAAGTACGGCTGGATGATGGTGCGTACAGGATGTCTTCTGTGTATATTGTTGCTACTGCTGTTCTTACTTCTTGTAATGAGGACGAATTGGGCATTAGGAAAATAAACGAGAGAATTAGCCTATTTATAGAAACGTTGGAGTAAAAATGACCTACTGATAAAAAACAGTAATTAGGTGATGGGTGACTAGCAGAACCAGTCTAGACCAGCGCTACTGGACTTTCCATCAAGAGGAAGGTCGCACGCTACTGAGTTTAGTACCAGCTATTTTCTGCTGGGCCTGCAGGCACAGAGCGTCTAGGGTTCCGAAGAAAGCGGTGATTTGAACGACCAGGAATAAGCCTCCTTTAAATACCGGTGCAGGCAATATTGTCATTGACGTCTTCCCCCAAACAAGAGTTTTACACGCCCTTGCAGCCACACACATTCACACACACACACCAACACACACATATAATTATGTACACAAGCAGGCAGTCACATGCAGAGAGAGTGAGAGAGACAGACAGACGAAGAGACAGACAGAATTTGATGTTTAATCCTGGCACAGTCGCACGAGCACACAGTGTTTAGAGTTCAATCATTCTAAGCACGCGCAAGCAAGACACCGGTAATGAAAGACTGAAACAAAGAATACAAGACAGAAAGATTTCTTCCAATCAGAGGTGGAGGGGAGAGAGAGAAAGAGAGAGAGAGAGAGAGAGAGAGAGAGAGAGAGAGAGAGAGAGAGAGAGAGAGTTACATTACATTATTATTATTGCTTTAGGTCCAGCGGACTCCTCCGAGCCAAATCAGGACCGGACAACCCCCGATCCTCATAAAAGATCTGCTAAAACAACCCTAGTGTTAAAACCGAAAGCTCTCCACCAGCCAGTCACTTTACAATAAAGACATCCCACGCAGGGGACGGCTGAGCAATCACAGATTCGTATTCGATCACTTGAGTGAAGAGGCTGGTTTTATTATAAGACATTTTATCAACTGTGTTTGGTGAAGTTTATATACTGGTGTACTTCGTTTGGATTGACATCGATTTTCTGTGTCGGACTACAGTGATTTTGGTGCTGTTGTGATTTTATTTGATTTTATTTGGATTACTGCCTTTCATGTGGTGAGACCTGTTGTGACATTGGCGTGACAGTGAACTATTACTACGTATTTTCGCTGGATTATATTGCTTACATGTGTGGTGTCCCATACCGACATTTGGTGTAGTTGCTAACACCGCTGCCATCTTGGTTTGCGGAGTGCACGCCACACTGCTACTGATACTCCTTGCTGTGAACTGAACTGCTATTTGGTACTGTGAAAACTTTGCCGCCATCTTGTATTGTGGTGACTGTGCCGTTTCCGGCCGGCCCCTTGGGGCCCGGCTCTGTTGACTAAATTATCTTATTTG
The DNA here is from genome assembly GCA_036898135.1 of Oncomelania hupensis. NCBI lineage: Eukaryota > Metazoa > Mollusca > Gastropoda > Littorinimorpha > Pomatiopsidae > Oncomelania > Oncomelania hupensis. Next base: position 78,800,178 of record CM072512.1, on the reverse strand, counting down.
TGCTACGGGTTCGGTGACACTCCGGTGCTATATGACTTTCCAGTGGATATAATTCCGACCGGCTACAGATTTTGGATGCTAACTGACTATTCGTTGGACTATACTCGCCATTGACTGTGATATCTGGACTTATTCTGCTTGCCGCCGGATTTATCTGGTGGGCCTCGCCTAGACCCTCCTCATACTGTGCTTCTGAACTTTTGCTGCAGTTGTGCCTTCCAGGTTACTGTAGGACATCTCAGCTACAGCTGCCTCACCAGACCCACATTGCAGTCGCCTCTGGTAGTACCTTTAATATACTGTTTTGCTTTGGTTTCTTACCCGGACACTTTGGCATTCCCATATGTTTTGTCTCCCTTAGTAATTATACCTCTCTTTTAATTAATTGTACTTTTATTCTTTATCTCTCATCTTAACCTCTAGTCCTTGGATGACCCATTGTTTTAACTCCCCATCCCCATAGTTAATTTTTTACTATATTTTAACCATCCCACCCCACCATTAGAGGGGTTGGGCCTATCCCGAACCCCACCATGGCCGAGTCGCATCACTGCGATCAGGCAGCTTGCACCCACGATGGGTCCTTTGATTCAGAAGACGATGACGATCTGGTGACTGTTGCTGAGGAACCAGATTCAGCCCCGAGCGATACTTCTGCTCAGGGTTATGTTAAAAAACGCAAACCTAAACACAAACAGAGGGCGGAGGATTTCATGGATCCAGTTCCCAAGCCCCCCAGGACCGATAAGGAACTAAGGGCTGATAAGAAGCATGCTCGAAAGGAGGCTCTTGCTAGGGCCGCCACCCTAACCACACGGGCCAGAGAGTCCAAGTTTACTCGCTCTAACCGTACCTCCACACCCTTACCTGTGGACAATACCAACCGTCCCTCTGCCCCACCTCGTGGAAGGGGAGGCAAGAGTTCTACTACCCGGCGCCATATTAAATTCCCCGATGATGATCCTGTTCCCGAGCCCGAGGCTTCTCCCTCCGGCCCTGGGACTACTCCCTCACCCACTTCGCGGGGGTTGGCGCCTGGTGGCTCGCCCTCACAGGCGAGTCCGGGCCCCTCCCCCCCTGTTGTACGATCCCCTGTGGCTTCTGCCACACCTGTTCCTTCACTTGGGACGCCCCCCCCCCCACCGGACTCCCCCTGGGGGACCAGGGTGATCCTGACCGTCTGCCGACTGGCGCTACCCGCCCACACTCCAGTACACCTGCCCTTCCGGCGCATGCTTCCCAGAGTACTAAACCTAGTGACCCCCCTGGTCCAGCTCTTTCCTATGCCCAGAAGGCTCGCCTCGGGATGACCGCCAGAGGTCAACCCCGTTTGGGTCACCCCTCGGGAGTCTCGGCCGCTGCTGAGGTGGTTGATTTCCCCGTGGTCATACGCGACGCTGGTGGCGGCCCGGCCACTTTCAACAGGCAGCGCGATGCCCTTGAGAACTCTGTGGGTAAGGGCCTCTCTGTTCGCCGTCTCACGGCAGGCGGATGGCTGGTGGGCTGCTCGTCCAAGCTACAGCAGGGTGTCCTTTTCCGCACTAAAACTATCTGTGGCATTCCCATAACCACCAGTTTACCCAAGGTCACCACTGTTGGTGTTATTCGTGGTCTCCCTTCCACCGGGGATGACCCTCACTTCTTAGGTCAGATGAGGGATGATCTCAATTCCCAGGGCCTTGAGGTGGCCTCCGTGTTTAGACTTCCCATGGCAGGGGGAAGTCTATCTAACTCAATTAAGGTGACTTTTATTTAACCTTAGGACGCTCCCAACCACCGTCATGCTGGGCCTCTCCCGCTTTCGAGTTGACCCATACGTGGCCCCGGTGATTAGGTGTACAAAGTGCCAGCTTCTTGGACACAGTCGAAAACAATGCCGCCGCCAGACCGAACGTTGCGCCAGATGTGGTAAGGACCACCCCACAAAAGAGTGCAGTAGTGACACCTTGTTGTGCATGAACTGCGGAGGGCGGCATTCGGCGGCCTGGGAAGGTTGTCCTGAAGTCGAGGTCAGGCGCCGGGCCAACGGCCTACGTGGCTCGTCCTATATGCCGTTCACCGAAGCCGTGGCTAAGGCCCGGCGAGGCTCCTTTTCTGATCGGCAGCTGGTTCTGCTGGTCCCCCTTCTGGACGTGCCAATAATCCACTCGCTGGAGCGCTGTCTCCTATGCGTTCGGGGGACTTCCCCCCTCTGGGACCTCGCGCCTCTGATCTTGGGCCTCACCACTTGACTGTGCCACGGCCTCTCTCTGTGGCTACCCCGTTCGTTGGTCCACCCCAGACCCCCCCCCTCAGCCCCCCCTTCCCGCTCAAGGCCTGTTGGCCTCTTCCACCGTTGACGCGATCGCGACCGAGCGAGCGCGCGCCGGACCCCTTGGCGACTCCGTACCTCCTGATTTCCCCCCCACCCGCCCACAGGCACTCCTGACCCTGACCCCGTTACTGAGGGACTTGGCCGGCATGGAGGACACCCTCATGACCGGACTTGCCGACCTACCTGCCCAGTTCGCTCCAATGCGGCTGATGATGCAAACTTTACTGATTATCATCAAATCCATATGTGCAATTTTCACCCCACAATGTTAGCTCAATTCATTACTTACCTATTCCTGATCCATTGGTTCATCTGCTCCCAGACCATGGTCCCTCAGCCTGACTCTCTGGTAGTGCTGCAGTGGAACTGCCGCTCTCTTAACCCGCTACTTGATTCACTTCCGTCATTAGACCCACTAATTGCTAAATCTCATATTATATGCCTCCAATCCTTGAACTGCAAACGCAACAACCTACCCACTTTTTCTGGGTTCCACTACCCCCCTCTATTTACGACTGGTGAAAACGACAAAATCTACGTCGCAACTTATGTTCGATTGGGTTTGGCGGCCGCCGACTTGGGACCGGTTGATGAGGGTGAAGGCGGGGGCTTCACCTCCGTCCTCCAGATTTCCCTCGGCACAGGTCTCCCATCGGGTGTCCTTAAAATTCTCAACTACTATAACTCCACTGGGTGTAAAGACTTTGGTTGGCTGGAAGAGGTCGTAGGGACTAGCTCTTGGTTGGTGGTGGGTGATTTTAATGCTAGAGATGGGTCGTGGGACGATGGATGTCCTACGTTCTCGCTTGATGTCCTTGATGCCCTTGCGGCGGCCTCTCTCGCGGTCCCCAACGATGGGGCCTTCACACGTATCCCGGATGTTTCCTCCCATTCCCCGTCGGCTATCGACATCTCCCTGGCCTCCCCGGAGGTGGCTACATCCGCCACCTGGAGTGTCACATGTGACCCCTTTTTCTCGGATCACATCCCGATCATGATTACCCTGCAGCTTTCCCCGGTGGTGGCTACCGTGGTCCCACCTGTTTCAAACCTTAACCGGGTGGACTGGGACACCTACGGATCCTGCTTGTCAGGCTTTCTCCTTCCCGTGGGAGCCTCTGTGGATGAGCTAGAGACCCATATTAGGACTACTATGTTGGACACTGTGGCCTCCTTGGCCCCTGCGGGCCGTCCGGGGGGAGGTCAGCCTAAACCCTGGTGGAACCAGCAGTGTAAAGATGCGGTGCGCAAAAAAAAAGTATACCTACACACAATATAGACGCTGCAACTCCGAGGAGACTCACGCAGCTATGAAGGCAGCCAAAATTACCGCCAAACGTGTTATAGCCGAGGCCAAGAAAACTTTCTGGATGAAACAATTCGACGAACGTCTCACTGTTCCCCAGCTTTGGGAAAATGTTAAAAAGATTCGAAATAAGTATAGACCACTTACATTTGACCTAACAGACGGGGTTAACGTATTTAGCACAGAACAAAGTAAGGCTGATGCCTTTCTGGAGCAGTTTGTTATAACCGAGGCACAGCTACCTCAGGCCGAGCGAGAGCGGAGGTCAGCTAGTGTCCACAGGCCCGTACCTCCTGACCCTTACCCGTCCACTCCGGGGGCGGTTGATATCACCATGGTTGAGCTCGCCCGGGCACTACGCAGCTGTAATACTAGCAAGGGACCCGGGCCCGATGGTGTACACTACCTCATGGTCAAAAATGCTCCTCTTTCTTTCAAACAACAACTTCTAACCTTTTTCAACACTTGCTTTGCGACCGGAACCATTCCAGACTCCTGGCGCAAGGCAACAGTGATTCCTGTTATTAAACCTCACAAACCTAAAAAGTCTATTTCTAGTTACCGACCAATAGCCCTAACTTCCCATCTCTGTAAAATATATGAAAGAATCCTCAAGAACCGGTTGGAGCACTTTTGTACCGTGAGGGGTGTCCTTCCTCTATCACAGGCCGGATTTAGAAGAGGACGCTCAGTGACCGATCACCTGGTAAAACTAAACGAACACGTTAGGCGAGCGCAGGGGAGAAGGCGCACTGTATTAGCCTGCTTTTTCGACGTGGCTAAGGCCTTTGATACCGTATGGCACGTCGGCCTCCTGAAACGCCTCGAGACCCTGGGCCTGGGGGGGGAGACTCCTGTCCTTTGTTTCCGCCTTCTTGCGAGACAGGACTATCCGGGTGACGTGGCGAGGGGCTACCTCTGGGGAGGGCAGGCTCACCATGGGAGTCCCCCAGGGGTCGGTAGTTGCCCCCCTACTTTTTACCATCGCGGTGTCCGAGGTGACCTCAGCCTGTGGGGAGGACACCCACGCTACTACATTCGCTGATGACATAGCCCTATGGCGAACTACGCGGCACAGACGCATAGGTCTATCTCACCCCTCCTTTGCCAGAGATCATCGCCTGTTCCAGACTGATGTCGACTCGGTTGTGGACGCCCTTTCCCGGACTGGACTCTCTCTCTCGCCGGGTAAGACAGTATTTATACCGTTTGCCCACCGATGGGACCCCGCCTTTTCCGATCTTTCCATTCTGGTAGGCGATGCGACAATCATGCCACAGCGTCAGGTCCGTTATCTTGGGATCACCTTCTCCCAAAATGGCGGCTTTACTCATCACATTCAGAGTGCCATCGCTTCGGCCTATCGGGCCTCTAACATAATCAAAGCTCTCCGTAGGGAGGCTTGGGCCAGGGACCCAAAAACCCTTATCTCTCTCTACCATTCTTTGGTACGCTCCCGACTGTTGTTCGGCGCCGAATTGCTCTACGGAATCTCAGACCATCAGCTCCAGCGTATGACAGGAGCCGATTGCGCCATATTGCGCTGCATTCTCTCGCTTCCTAAATCGGTTCCCGTACCAATGGTATACCAGATTGCTGGGGTTCTCCCCCTTCGGCACCAGATCAGGAAGGCTGGTGCCTGCTATATCTGCAGGGCAGGCAGAGTGCCAAATTCTACTTCGCTAGAGCTCCTGAGCTCGTTTGGTAAACCTAAAACTCGTCGACACAGGCCTTGCATGGGTGAGGTCTATGACCCCCTGCTCTCTGGCATACTTCGAAAGAGTCGAGCGGTGGAATCTATACCTAAGGTCCCGCTCCCCCCTTGGATTGTTCCCCCTTTTACAGTCCATCTGGCCTTTGATGGGCTTACCCGAGAGTCTCATCTCCCGTCACTCACGTAATTGGCGCGTGAACGCCTTGCTTCTCTTGAGGCCGATCTTGTGATCTTCACGGACGGTTCCGTCCGTGACGACGGTGCGGCTGGTAGCGGCTTTCATATATCCGAAGTAGGTGATTGGTCCTGCGGTGCCCCGCCTGGTTCGTCCTCTTTGACGGTGGAGCTTTTGGCCATTCGCCAGGCCTTACTTGCTGTCAGTCATGCTATTTCCCAGGAACCGATGAAAATTGCGATAGCGTCTGACTCCCTCTCAGCGTTACAGTGCCTGGCTGAAGGCTCATCCATTGCTCGTCCGGCACTGGTGAACGATATATGGAATTGTGCGAGATCCTTGGTGGAGCTTGGAGCCTCGCTCTCACTATGCTGGGTACCGGCTCATGTCGGTATTGCTGGTAATGAGTTGGCTGACCGAGCCGCTGGGGTTGGTTCTGGGGGTGGAGCTTGCGTATCTATGCGCCTACCCCCTTCTTCCTCTGAGGCCCGAAGCGCGATCGACGCGAAGATAAGGTCCCAGTGGTCCTCTGAGTTGGCGTCTTGGTGCATCGAACGTTCATACATCTACTTGCCCCCCTCCAGTCGACCGGCCCCCCTCCATGCCGCAGCCCCTGTCGCGCTGCGCCTCATAGCTATGAGGCTACTGACTGGTCACTGGAGATCCAGATGGACCGATGCCCGCTGTATCTGTGGGGCTCCCGTCAGCTACTCACACTGCCTATTTTCATGCTCCCAACTGTCCCCTCAGTTTGATTCCCTCCACGCCCTCTGCTCCGAGCTCGGACTCCCGGCCAGCATGGACGGCCTCAAAACGGCGGTGGAGACCAGAGGTCCTGGCCTTCTGCTAATGGTCTCCGGCCTCATTGCCAACTCCCAGGTGGCTCCGCTCCTGTGAGTAGTATTCCTGGCGGACCACCTCATCCCTCTGATTGTGACGCACTCCCCGGGTTAACTCTAGTCCCGGGTGACTGCCTACTTGCTTTCCCTGTCGGACCTTTACCATATAGCTACACTCCGGTTGACTCTAGTCCCGAGTAAATGCCTATACCTTAGACTTGCGACCACCTATCGGCACAGCACTCATCTCCAGACGATCTCCATCCTGGATGAGTTGCCTTAGCCAACCTTTGACTGACACCCCACCTTACGATGTGTAACCCAGTAGATCCCAGATCCTGGCTCCACATCCCTAATGACTGACAACTACCATTTTTTGCGACAGCATCTGCCAGTGGATGTAAGTCCTGGCCATGCATCCCTTAGACTGACTTACCTCTTTAGTATTGGTGCCTGACCAGCCTTTTCTGTGCCCTGGTCGGCCCTACTAGTGACTTACCTATACCTTATTCATATGGACTGACCACCTATTAAGAGACTCCCTCTGTAGTCTACTTGGCCCTTGCCATGACTTAGACCGATTGTCCTCTCTCCACTGGTGCCCTTCTTTCGGAGTCATTATCTTCTGGCCCAGTGGCCACCTTTAGGACCCCCGGCCCCTTTTTTTTTCTTTTTTTTTTCTTTTTTTTTTTTTTGGGGCTGTCCTATGGCCAGTCCCGGCACCACACGATGGCCCTGATGCCGGGTGGTCGGGCAGATGCTAGCCCTTGTTTACTGCCGGTTGTTAACCATCTTTTTTTTTTTTTTTTTTTTTGTATATAGCCTGCTGTTGCTTATATCTTGCTCTGTTTGGGCTCCTTTTGGCCCTGTTATCTTAATATATGTTATTTTGGGCTTTCCATGGCCAGACCCGTAGCCATACGATGGCCTAGCTGCCGGGCTCGGCGGGCAGTGGCCGGCCCCTGTACATAACTCCGATACTTTATTAATTTTACCTTATTTGTGCTCCTTGGGGCTATTAGTTGACCCCTCTATACTGGTCCATTAATTGACCTTTGTTAAATATTACTTGTCTATTTCTTGTGAATACAACGTTTATTAATAACTACATGTTGTTCTATTGTCTTGCTTGAGGACAAACTACTCACCTTGTCCATTTAATTATGACTATCTTAATTATTAGTCCTTGACCAATTGGGTCTATTGGCCCCGTATTGTTACATGTTTAATTTGTAGGATTTTTTTTTTTTCTCTCGGGGAACCCTACTTATGCGCCTGGGTCTGACTCAGTTCCTACTTTTCTATGAGTACGACAAATCCCATATGAAGATTTTAAAGTATTGATACGGTGCTTTACGGCACCTACCTCTTTTTATGATCCCATTAAGTACATGTTTTAATCTTATCCATGCCTACCTCTTGATTTTAATTGCCAGTTTTAATATTGTGGTCCTGAAAAGTTTTAATCTTGCATTCTTATTATCGTCCCCTATACGCCAAAGTGTCTGGGGACAGAAAATCTAATTCAAGTCAAGTCAAGTCAAGGACGGCTGAGGCTTCACCCCAACTTATCAAACCCCCGTTTACAAAAACAAAATAGAATACAAACATCATTATAAATTATCAACAAAACACATACATATAAAATGCCTACATTGCTAAATAATAGCATCATAGGAAGCCTTAGTGACCACCTGGCAGAAAGCGTCCAATATTCCCAAGCTGATCCAACAGACCTCATACACAAACCAGGAGTCTTGTCCCGGAAGAGTTTTCAAGAAAAAAGGTAGGAGACTGGTCTAGCGAAGAAGACGATAGTATAGCAGATTGATAGAAAAGAGCAGGAATGAGAAAGAGCAAATGAGAAAGACAGCGACAGTGGGAATTTAAAGCACTAAATTTCCATAAAGTGGGGATACTATTTATACTGAAACCCCCGGCACCCCAACGGGGGTAAAGAGAGAGAGAGAGAGAGAGAGAGAGAGAGAGAGAGAGAGAGAGAGAGAGAGAGAGAGAGAGAGAGAGAGAGAGAGAGAGAGAGAGAGAGAGAGAGCAACAACACTTGATACTAAATAAATAATTAAACAGGTAACCTGTTCGACACGTTCATGTTAGTTTGTCATTGTTTATAGGGTGTAGCAGACTGCAAAGAGCCGAATCAGGACCACAACTTGGTTGAAAGAGGACTCACCCCTTATCCGTATAAAATATCTGCTGAAAGAACCCAAGTGGCAACACTGAAGGCACTCCACCCGCCGGCCACTTTACAATAAAGGCATCCCATGCAGGGAACGCTGAGGCTGTACTCTAATTTGCAATTTCTCTTACTGTTGTTGTTGATGTGTTTGTTTTAATTTGCAGCAATGATGCACATTTTGTTGCATGCTATGATGAAATAGTAGTCTGGTAGCGTGCTCTGATTAGTTCTTCTTGACGTCTGCTGAATCCACCAGCAGCAAAACTCAAATTGATTCAGACAGCAAGGAATTAGTTTCATGCTTGGCAACACAATGCACAAACCTGAGCGAAAAATTGGAAAGTCTTAACGAAAATAATTATAAAACTGAGGCTTAGGAATGATAAGCGTTAACAGTGTTTAGACAAGTACATCATTATCCGAAATATAAAACACACTGTTGCTTTTCCATTGTTTTGGGGAATACAGTAGGCATCCTTGTTGGAATTTCTAACACCATGTCAGCACTATCTTCCCCTGAGAGGAAAGAAGGCTATAAATAAGAATTGTGATGCCGGGGTCTTTCAAAGAACGTTTTAGCATTTCTCCCATGATCTGTTCTTCAATTGGTCCCCGTACAAAGCCTGTGTCTTTGCTTGACACATTCAAACTATTGCAAAAGGGCATGTGGAGGTTCAACTAAAGACATTGTGTAACATCAACCCGTCTTTGTTAATATGAATATGACATAAGTCTAGAAAACAAGATTTTCGTGTAATTGTGAAGCCCGTTATAGGTCTGATTGTTCTGATAGCTGATTTGTCAAGGTCTCAAGGCTGCAAGATCCTGGAGTGGTAATGAATAATGAATAAATCGAAGTACCTGAACAGAATTTCAATTGGAAGCTGGTCTTTTTCATCAAATTTAGTGCATTAATTACGTAGCTTCACGAAATGGGAAAAAAGGAAACTGAAAAGCGGTGGTATATAGAGGGCAAATTTCATGAATAAATGTTTTAAGTAAATCTATTTTCAAGATTCGTGATTTGAGGGTAAAATGTCAACATTCGCGAATAAAAGTGTTAGTTTATTTTTGTTTATCAAGGCAAAATTCCTTAAATGTGTTTTGTGCGCGAGCTAGTAATGTAAGCTACTTTTATGGTAGATATAAATGTAACAAAGAAAGTTTTCTGTTAAACAAAGTTGTTCTTTATGTTTAGAATTGTGGACGTTTCAGCCGTGTAGCACTAGCGTACGGCGACCAAGCGACTCGGCAGAGAGACAGGCTGATGCGGTGCTGCCAGAGATGTAAGACTGAGATCAATGCCTGAAGCTCCGTGCCAATGTGCGGCCGCTAGTGGTATAGGTTGCTGGCAGCGGGCTAAAGCCTCCCTTAACAAAACCGCCAGCGAAGCACCGTGCCATACTTGCTGAGCGTCGCTCCGTTTTCTGCAAAACTTTTCTCTTCTTTTCTCGAACTTATTAACTCCATGTTGCCTGTAATAGTATTATTCGTCTTCGGCGACTTATCTACTTCAGTCTTCTTCTCGAACGTCTGAACAAGTTTTCTGTAATGTCTTAGCAACAGTACTCTGCAACTCGTGAACACGTCTTCATCTGCAACTCAGTCTTATTTTGAAACTTCTGAACACGAATAGTAAATACAAAATACGAATACTTGAAATGTAAAACCAATAATTATCTGCAACCGCTGAAATTCGGTACCTTTCTGTAACCTTTGAACACCGATTGTCTTTTTGTCAACCTCTGCACGCTATTCTTCTTCTGCTACTTCCGAGTACCGGTTTTTCTGCTACAAATTTCGAACCGCAGCTTACAAACGTCAGTACTCTTGCTAAACCTCCGAACACCAGTCTTTGTTTTTTATTAAGCAATTAATGAAAACCAGTCTTCTTTTGCAGCAATTCGCTTCAGTTTTCACATTCAAACGTCTTCCGTTACCGGGTTTGTTTGCTTATCTCGATTGCTCTCTTCGTCTTTTTGTTGTATCTGTGCATAAGTTTACAAGTTGTCGTCACGTCTTCGTGGCCTTCTCGTCGCCGCAGCTCGTGTGGTGTAGCAAGCATTTACTCTCGTTCATATTACATCCTTTCACTGTCCTCGGCTTGCGTTGCCAGTCTTCAGCATGACTGAGTGCACGTGCACAGCGAAGTGGTCAGTTGTTGAAAGCCCCTTTGCTGTGCGGTCCCTTGTGCGAATAAGCTGCTGAATGGATTCTGGCCTGTGTGTGTGAAATTTGATCTATCAAGTTACGTCCATGTGTTACCTTTGCATATAACCGGTAATATCAAATCAATGAGATTTCGGGTTTTTTTCCTTTTTTTTTTGGGGGGGGAGAGGGTAGGTGATGCCGGTGGGGGGGGGGGGGGAACTGACATTGCGATGTATACAAATAATTGAGATACTAATAACTGTTGATTCTGTTAGACAGCAAAATTTTAAATAACGTTGCTTTTGTTGTGAGCAAACCAGTCGCAAATGAGTTTTGATTTCTCTTTTAAGAGAATGACATACCTCTTAAGTCTAATAAGAAACTGAAAAGTATAACATCGAAATTTTACTTTGGATCCAACTTTTAGAAAATGTGCTTACAAAGAAAAACCCCCAACAACTTCTATTAAGTATTTTAAAACGCGGCTGCTTGTTGGGTGTTTTCACTCTAAAGTTATTTCCAGATTTTGGAACACAGAATTATTTTATGAAGCTGGGAAGTGTGATATCAGTTATTTAATCCGTAATTACCCACAAAGTGGTTATCATAAAAGTCCACAGTATAACTTCCATGTGATGTTATTAAATTATAATAGCATTCTCGTGAGAAATTATCGCAGCCGTTATGTGAGTAGTATAGCTACAACGTGATTTGATTAATACTTCAATTTGATTTTTGAAATATTACAAAAATCCAAATTCGCCACATGCGCTGTGATTTCATAAATTTCCAAGATAGCATGTTGGCTATAAATTGGTGTTATTAGTTTTCCTATAGCACGTTGCGACTGTCAGACTGATTTCACAAGAAACTGATTTTGAATTGAAGATTGCAGCGGCCATGTGAATGTAATTTGCATTTCAGCCTGACGAAATATAAAAATCTTTACGACTTTATTGGAATAGCAGTGCCATTCCTTTGCATGCCTTTTCAGGGAAATTATAGCGTCTTCGTTTAACAGGATCCAACCATTATCGCGCACTGTAGATTTTATTACCAGTGTTTGTCGAAACGTCGTTGTGGCTATTTAACACATCTAAATTTTAAAGATTTGTTTTTGACTCTTAAACATCCAACCTGTTTAATTAACAGGGTGAGTTTCTTGAGATCCACGAGTTCTTTTGCTTTTCTCAGGACGCGTTAGTGTCGTTGTTTAAATTGTCTGCATTTAGTTCACTTTTTGTGTGTGATAACGCGCTATTTGTTTGTGACTAAGCAAAATTGAACCTGATATCAGTATACTAACTTTGTCGACTACAGAAGAGAATTTACCGTGCCTTTTGTCATCGTTTTGACTATACTCTGCTGGGATTTTGCTTGTTCAATATGACTTTAAAATACGATATTTAGACACTACAGTGTGTTAATTGTATGAAAAGGTTGGATTTCAGCAAATATTCTAATATTTAATTCAAGTGAAATTTGATCTTGTTTTCTCCTTGGAGGCTACATTAAAGTAGTCTAGACCTGTTAAACTGATACGTGTAATTGTCTTATGAGCTTTCACTGTGATTCCTTTCTTTTCCACAATTTTACTGGACGTTCTTTACCGAAACAGAACAAAAACTAACCCATACGACAGCTGTAATCAATACCAATGTGATTTGATACACCTGCAGAGAGAGTCAATTTTGTTTTGAATCAAACAGAAATGCCAATCAAATAAAAGAGGAAAGAAAGACAAAAGAAGCACTCTGTGGTGTTTAATCTAAGGAGAGAGCTTGTAGGAAGTAGGTGAAGAAACAAAAAGCCCGCTGTGTTTGGTTCTAGTGATTCGTGAATGATTGATCTACGGCTCTGATGACGACGTCTGCTGGAGAGTTGACGACCCCGGCTTACTGAAAATCCAGTGACCTTCAGAGTTCGCAGCGCGGCGGTTTTACTGTGCCATTAAGCTGCGGGGGTTTCAGATAATCTGTAAAGGCCGGAGGATCGTGGGAGGGAGGGCAGCCGTTCCGTGACGGCTGCTCAGCAAATGTACCACAACGCACACACCATGCTTGTGCCCGCCAAAGATGCCGAGCAGGTGAGAGGGCCAATTAATGAAATGGTTACCTGATATGCCTGGGTGATTTTGTTCAGTGCGTGAAGGTGAGAGAGAATGAAAGAGAGAGAGAGACAGAGAGAGAAAAAAAGGGGGAGAAAGAGAGAGTATGTGTGTGTGTGTTTGTTTGTTTGTTTGTGTGGGGGTGTTTGTGTGGGGGTGTTTGTGTGGGGGGGTGTGTTTGCCAGCCCGTGCCGTCCGCCGACATAACTGCCTCGGACATTTGGCCAATAAAAACGTCAATGATAACTTGGTTAGGTAAAAAAAACAGTAGTGTTATCCACACTTCCTACACAGACAACCCAGACAGGTGCCCGCTCTGTAATTTTCATACAGATTCAAACTCACACGCACAGAACGGTTATAAAGAGCTAAAGGGACTCGATATTGAAAGGCACGACAGGATGGTTGACTTGGTGTTAAAGGAGATGGAGAAAGCTATAGTCACCAATTACTGTAGCGTGTTCTGTGACAAACGTGTGCCGTTTCGGGACTTCACTAGTGAAAGTCTAGGCAACAACAAACCTGTCATTTGTATTGTCTATCATGCGAAAAGCCTATCATTTATTGTGGAAGTGGCCACACCGTATGATTCTTTTGTAAACACCTGCTATAACCAGAAATGTGAAGCCCATGCCTTTGTGTAATGCTCTAAACTATGCAGAATTCCCAATAAAAATCATAGTTTTAGTGATTGGTTCTTTGGGGCTAGTGCACATGAAGTTTGTGTGTGGACTACAGCTAATTGGACTATCACTGCGGCAGAGTAAAAGTCTCGTTCGGTACATATCCACCAGTGTCATGATCGGCTCTACAAGGCTGTGGTAAAGGAGAACATTCAGGGTTGGGGTGGCGTCATGGACGAACTGTGCTGAAGTTATTACAACGGGTTTTGGTTGTTATAAAGTTACCGAAATGTGACTGCAGCACATTAAACTATCATGGCAGCAGAGTAAAAACATCGCTCGATTTCTATCAGTGTCATGATCGGATCTAGAAGGTGTGGAAGAGGAGAAGATTTAGGGTGCGGGTGGCGTAATCGACGAACTGTGCTGAATTCATTACGATGTTGTTAAAGTTAACGGTTAGGGTTGTAAGAAAGTTATTGAAATGGGTGCGTGTGTGTGGGTGCGCGCGCGTGTTTGTGTGTGTGTGTGTGTGTGTGTGTGTGCGCGCGCATTCTATATGGAAGGCCTGTTAAAAAGCCTTTAGCTTCCGTCCTTTCTGTTTTTGCTGGATTTCACATTTTTGGGTTTGCTGACTTTGTTTCGGGTTTGTTTGGTTTGTTTGATGTCTGATACACTGATACACATTACTGTTTCATTATGTTACAGACAGGCCTACCGATTTTAGAGTTTTGCCTCCGTTTGGTGTTCCAGTGACTTTGGTCTTCACACAGTAGACTCCATTTTTTTTAAGAAAACAAAATCTTCGCTTTTTAAGAAATAATTGGCCACTTTTTAGCATTTGTTTTATTATGACAATAGTATGATAATGATTTGAACAGGCATTTTTAATACAGTTTGAATTAATCTACAGCACAGTGAATATTGAATTAAAATACATGGACTTTGAACACTGGAGCCGATTAATATGGAATTTTCTTTCTTCACCGTTGCCGCTTTTCCTAGTATTTCCATCAACACTGTATCCCTCCCTACCTCTTTTCCTTCCTCTCAACATATCTCCCCTCCATCTCCGCAAAGGACAGATCAAAAGAAGTTATTCCACGTTTCTATTTTCTTTTATTCAATCTTCCGCTAATATTTTCAAAAGGAAACTTACAAAAGACATAATTAAACATTTTTCTTTCCTTCATTCCCAATATACCCCCTCTTATTCCTACATTTCCACGTTTCTTATCAGCTGCGAGGAGACAAAATGGAGGAAACAAATATAATTCTACATTGTAAACGTGAGGATTCAGGAGAGTATGTTTTATTTACTATTCTGTCATTTTCTGGTTCTCATGGTCCTCCCCCCCAAACCCTAAAATTAAAGACATAATCGCATAATGCACGTATGTTTATATGTAAACACAGGGATGAAGGTGAGTTACGGAGGTGTTACATTGAACCATTCTCTTTTAATTTATTATCCAAAAGAAGCCCACCTCATCACTCACACCAAACCCGACCCCTGTACTCTTCAAAACTCAGGGAAATAAAATCAAGTCATTTCTCGCTTGCCTTTGCTTCTTCTATAATAGACGCAATTCTAGACTGCTCAGCGTTAAAGGAACAAATTCGACCATCTTTTATTGTGATTATGTCTTCTATGTCGGGTGACATTTAAACACCAGTTGTTCTCCTTTCCCACTTTATTTTTTAAAGCCTTCCAAATAGACATAATCCCTTAACTGTAAAGCGTCCGACTTCCTGTAGAAGTTCTTTTACACCTGCCCCTTCCCTCTTTATCACCCACAACCTCCCATGAAAACACATGACCTCTTTTGGAAAACGTTGGGCTCAAAATAATACTTTTTGTTTTGTTTTTATGGCTTTAAACATACGTCCCCTTGCAGCTTTATCTCATTGTCTTCCATCCAAGACATCGTCGTCATTCATCAACCCTGCAACCCTCGTAAAATACCTCTAATTCCATATTGTAAACATCCCTCTCAAAGGAGTCAAATCAACCTCCCCGACTATTGCGTTTCCGTTTTCTACACAAACATAATTCTAAAACATTATATGTCAGAACCCCCACTTGTGTTGGCGAAAAAAATGTTCGTGTAATGGTCATAACGTTTTTGAGAAAAGACATCATTTCTCATTGTAGGTTTATACCTCGGATACAAGAGTAACGCGCGTCACATATTTCTTAGCTGTTGCGTTTATATTTGCTAAACAGGCATAATTCCATATATATCATGTTTCATACACCATAAACAGGTTCTTTTTTTTTTAAAGGTAATGTTGTTCAGTGCTCATAACAGTTTTGAAACCATCATTTTATATTTCAAACCGTCCGTATCGTTCTCATAGGGAGTAAAACCACCCATTCCCTATTGAGTTGATGTTTTCTAAACAGACATAATTCTACAAAAAATATAATTACTTCGATTCCCTCCCTAGAGAGGGTCATGTTGGTACGCGCCTGTAGCTGTGGAAATGTTGATTCAGGGCTCATAAAGCTTTCAGCGACTATGTCGGCAAGCAGTAAAAGCAGTGTAGTCAAAGGGAATGATTCCTGCATAGTTGATCATAGCTTGAAATGCCCCCTTTAGTCGCTTCCACGTGCGCTTAATGTGCAACTAGCCCAGTGTCTGTAAGAAAGTGACAGTGGTTACACTTTGACATTCACAAAACTGTTACTGTGTGGCCTATTTAAAATCTTCTTCTTCTTCTTCTTCTTCTTCTTTTTCTTCTTCTTCTTTTTCTTCTTCTTCTTTAACACCATCATCATCATCATCATCATCATCATCATCATCATCATCATCATCATCATCATCATCATCATCATCATCATCATCATCATCGTCGTCGTCGTCATCATCATCATCATCATCATCATCATCATCATCATCATCATCATCATCATCATCATCATCTTCTTCTTCTTCTTCTTCTTCTTCTTCTTCTTCTTCTTCTTCTTCTTCTTCTTCTTCCATTCAATGCATGTGTGTTTAAAACAAACTGATAAAGTTGGAAGTATATGGTTTGACATTCCAGGATGGGGCTGCTGCGCTCCCTTGTCATCTCCGTCTTCCTGTGCGCTTGCGAGGCATGGGCCCTCGCGGCAGATCTGCAGCGAAGGGTGCAGGACATGGGGATAGGGTGCTACAGAGGACTCCTGGGCATATCCTATACTCAGCACATCGCCAATGACGAAGTTCGGCAGATCATCACACAAGCCATTGGACAACATGATGACATGCTCGCAGTGGTGGGGAAACGGAGGCTGCGATGGTGTGGCCACGTCGCCAGAGCATCAGGCCTTGCGGGGACCATACTGCGGGGCACGGTGCGAGATGGTAGAGGGGGAGAGAGACAGAGAGGGAGGTTGGAGGGACAGCATTCGAGAATGGACTGGCTTGACACTGAGCGAAGCCATAAGGATTGCTGAGGACAGAGAAAGATGGATTATGCTGGTTAAACGATCATCTGTGGTGCCCCAACGACCTGCGAGTTACGGGATAGGATAGGATATGATATATGGTTTGGGTTTTAAATCAATATATCCCTCTTGATTCTAATTCATAGCAACTCTAATACTTATCTGCATTGTGTAGTCTGAGGTCCACTCCATTGCATCTCTTATCTCTCTGTGGTCGTTCTGCTTCTCCACTTCCCCTTCATTCGTCTCCTGCTTCTCACAATCGCTCCTATCCCTCCTCTTCTCCTCTTTCTTCTTTTTTTGTCATTCAAACTAAAGACCTTTTCGCGTTATTGCGGATGTTCTTCTGCGACACATTTGTATCTAGCTTTGAAGATCAGGCTGCCTGATGACGTCTTCATTTTTGTCAGACGTTGTCTTGGTATCTTCTGAGCTCAATGTATTTGGGGCGATTTTATCCTTTTCTGATGTTTCAGATTTTTTCCCCTGTTAATCCAGTCATGTCTAGGAATGTTGTTGTTGTTTTTTTTTTTTTTTTTTTTTTTTTTTTTTTTTTTTTTTTAAGAATTGCCAAGAACAGAATTACGACGTTGTGCACGAAGATCCAACATGCACAAATTGTTGTCAGTCTTTTAAATAGTTTTTTTGTCAAAGGTTTGCTATTCGCTGTTGAGGTCTCTTTCTACCCAGATTTAACATGCACACATTAGTTTCCAGAAGTCAGGAAATTAATGCCGGTCGCCCAAGACATACATACATTTACTGCAAGTTTTCACGCGTGTTGTTGTCTCGGAGAAAGATTTTTTTTAAATTCACGGATTGCAAAGACCTGTTCAAAACATTGGACGTGAAAATCTCCCTTTTATCCGTGCCAGCTTAATGAGTGTGGTACCCAACTTCTCT
Source organism: Oncomelania hupensis (assembly GCA_036898135.1). Classification (NCBI taxonomy): domain Eukaryota; kingdom Metazoa; phylum Mollusca; class Gastropoda; order Littorinimorpha; family Pomatiopsidae; genus Oncomelania; species Oncomelania hupensis. The sequence continues at coordinate 78,782,416 of CM072512.1, read as the reverse complement.
CCCTGGCTGACTTAATTTCCCCGGTTCTAAACAGAGCCAGGCACCCATTCTCAACTGGGTGTACTTCATGGAGGTGGTGGTGGGGGTGGGGGGGGGTGCGGAAGAGTGGTGGTGGTGGTGTAGGAGGGGGAGAGGGTGTTGTTGTTGTTGTTGTGCGCTTGTCTTATTGATTGTATCGTTTGGTGGCATTTCATGTATGATCACCCCTTCAAGTACTAACCTCAATCGACGTTGCTTAACGATACCTTTCAAGCATGTACCCAAACCCACTACGCTTTTGCGACGCATGCTTGTTTTGAAAGCTCGCGCGCTTACCACATATATACATACGCAATACCGTGGTCAGGAATTTAAAGTTTGCTTTCAAGCATTGTAACTTGCTCCTCAAGACAGCTCATTTTTGCCAGGATCCAACGTGCACTTATTAGTTTGCTGAAGTTGGCATTGCTCGTGACCAACTCTTGCTGCATGTCAGTGTATAACGCCGTGATTTGTTGACACCAGCCAGTCATTCAGTCAAATATTTGTGGATAGCATCAGAATAGTATAATGGAGCAGGATTAGCAGGATTTTATTTGTATACCTTACGGCGTATGGCGATTGATTCATGTTATCCAGCAACCGGTGTATGAAACTTGTTAGCAGACTTCACACTGGCATATCTAACGTGTCATTGTTACTCCATCTGCGTGGCGTGACATTGCAATGTAGATGCGATTGTTGTTGTTGTTGTTGTTGTTGTTGTTGTTTTTGTTGTTGTTGTTTTTGTTGTTGTTGTTGTTGTTGTTGTTCTTCTTCTTCTTCTTCTTTTCTCTTTCTCTCTCGCCTTCTTCATTCCCCTTTTATAAAACAGTTTTATTTAATTGTGATCGTTATGAATGGCATCCTAAATTAATGTTCCAAAATCCAAATCCGACACAGATCATCAATCCTGCCTGTGAGAGGGAGAGCGAATGAGATGAAAAGAAGAAGAAGAGTAAACGATAGAGAGAAAGTGACTGAAAGAAGAGACGAACAAACAGACAGAGACAGAGAGTGCGGCAGATAGACGTACCAAGAGCCAGACGTCCGTCGCCTAAGAGTGCAAAGAAACGAATTGTGTGAGCGGCTCCAGCGGTGGGGAAAGCGGGTCTTAAAAGACCTCGTTGATCACTTTTGATGCGGATCGCTGGGTTCATATTAAGGGGCGCTTGTCGCACGAGCTACCGTAAATGCTGCACGAGCTCCAGGAGGAAGGCAAAACCTCCACTGTTGTCGGAGTAGAATAATATAAACTAGAGCAGCGCAATTTCCCCGGGACAGGGAAGGCGTACTTTATGGCCGCAAACACCCATTACGCCAGCCCACAACATCTGTGTCGACCACCTATAAGAGATAGGCAGCAAAATCGAACTTCAGCCAAAGGGGGGAACACAAAGTGTCGGGCGAAGAGTTATGGCTGAAGAGCGATAGGCTAAAGCTTCGGTGATATGAGGCGAAAAACCCAGAGACAAAAAAACGCACATGCTCCTGGACTCCTTGTAGAGATTCATAATTATCAAGCGCTAAATTGAGAAAGGGAGATTACTGAGACTGGAAAAAGAAGAAAAAAGAGGGGAGGGGAGGGGAGGGGAAGAGGAACAAGGACAAGTAGAGAAGCAGCAGCAACCACAACAACAACTACTACTACTACTACTGCTACTGTCTACAATAACAACAAAAGAAAAATAACAAGAACACGAACATCTATTAATGCGCTTTGCAAGAAGAAGAACAAGAAGGAGGAGAAGGAGAAGACGTTCTATTGAGCTTGTGTGACGTTTTAATAGCTTCTGTCGCTGAGGCAGTTGACAATCATGGCGCAGGCTTTAAACGGTCAATGCTAATTCTGATTAAAATAATTCCGATTTAAAACGGGTCATTCAAAATGGCATTTCAGCTCTTAAACTTTTCTTTTAAATTGTCTTGAAAATCATCCACAAACTATACAGAAGCAGTAGAACATTTGATTGTTTGCTAATGTGCATGTATTAATGGGTTTAATGTCACATTCTGCTTTTCAGCAGAAAATAAAGTTGTATTTATGGCCTTTTTTGTGAACATCAGAGGAGAAGTTTTTCACATTTTGTTTCGATGCGCACTAGATATAGAAAGTATTATTATGTCCAAAGTTCCAGCGATGTGAAAAAGCAATATACCTTGTCTTAAGCATATTATATATGTATGTGATCACGATTAATATGCTGCTTGGTGCTTACTATTTTAAATTTACATTTATGTGTACACTTTTCTTTTGTCTCGGTTTTTTTCACCCATTTGTCAGATAACTAACACTGAGATAAAAGCATTCTGCCATTGTCAACTAAGCCTACAGCTATATAAATTACGATCCTTGTTTTAATCAATAAATTTGAAGTGGCGATAATGATTGTTGAAGTCATTAGAAACATGAGAAAATGAGAGGTTATCGTGACAACGTTTTGTGATGGTCCTCATGCAAATCAATAACATGCAATTATTTCAAATTGAAAGCTTTCGTGCAGTTAGTGTGAAATCGATATGAAGGATGCATGACACAAAAACACTACACACAAGAAAAGGAAGACAGAAATTTTAGGAACATTAAAATGGATACGGAGTACTCAGGAAAAAAAAAATGTGAAGAATAAATATAAGAATAAGAGGGAAAGACAACTAAGATTAAGAATGAAGTCACAAAATTCGAGTAAAGATTAAGTATTTAAAAGAAATTGAAGACCAGGGGTTCATAGTAAAAGGAAACGGTGAAGCATTCGCAAGCAAAGTTAGATGAATGATGAAGAATTAAGAAGAAAATAAGAACGATCAAAACACATGATGAAGAAGTCCAAGAAGACGAACTTAAAAAAAAAACAACAATAAAAACAAATATGCACAATACACAGACGACTGAGAATCCAGTAGAAAATGAGATTTGTATAGAGAATACA